>CM053508.1:37486501-37545145 GCA_028627145.1 Eidolon dupreanum | reverse complement strand
AAACAAGCACTCAGAATAGAATATGTCCACATGTTGCTCACAGAGCTTAAATTAGGCTCTGGCAATCGTTTCAGAATGGACAAGGTAGTAGACTGAGAAATAGCTCCCCAAAATATCAGGTCCTAATCCCTGGGAATGGTAAATATTACTTGATATGGAAAAAGTGTGCTTGCAGATATAATTAAGGTCATGACATATGACTATCCTGGATTATCTAGGTGGATGCTAAATGTAGTCACATGCATCCTTATGAGAGAAGCAGACCATACTGACACACATAGAGGAAATGGAGATGTGAAGATGCAGCAGAGCGATTTGAAGAAGGCCTTGATGATTGGAGTGTTTCAGCCATAAGTCAGGGAATGCTATCAGCCATCAGAAGCTGGAAGGGACAAGGAACGCATTCCTCCCAGAACCTCCAGAGGGATCCTAGTTTTGATGCCTTGATTTTGGTTCAACAATTTTAATTTTGGACTTCTAGACTCCAAAGTTGTGAAAATACATTTTTGATGGTTTAAGCCACCATGTTTCTGGCATTTTGTTACAACAGCCACAGGAACAGAGCATAGCTGAGAATGTCAAATAGTATTGGTATATTACTAGGTTCATTCAAATATCCTGAGATATTTGTTTCTGTAGGCCTACAAATATTTTCTGTTTAATGTTGGACATCATTCTTCTTTTCTCCCTCATATCACTTTCTCTTTACCTATCTCCCCATCCCTGCAATAGCAGAGATCTATTCTGACATAACCAGAGGCCTGTGGTGTAGACTAATGAAAGACCTCAACTCAATTACAATCTCACATCCTCCAGGGCTTCTCTGCTTGCAAGAGGTTCTCAGTCATTCTACACTTGCTCAAATTTAGAATTACATGTCCTGGATGACATATTTCTTGACCTGTGGTTGACAGGAGCCAGTGTATAAAAGCCTTGTTCTTCCATGTTTTGGGTAAAAAATTCTTGGGTACAAGGTTACTTGTTCCCCATGAATGTGAGATTCAGGTACCTACAACAGAAATCAGCTCAAAAGCATATATTTTAATCAGCAGTTTCTCTTTCTCTGTTTTCCATTTTCAGACTACAACTCCTGTTTCTTGAAGTTATGTTTTAAAATAAAAGATATACACATAATCTCTTGACTTAGTTCTTCACTTGGATGGAACAAAATGTAAGACAGCTGGTACAGTGACTGGCCTTAGACAAAAACTGGAAGAAGTATTTCTGTAATTAGGGTAGTCAATGATACAATAGCTATATGGATCTAGTGTTGGTAGTAACACCATAATTACAGTGTTCTTGCTAGTGCTAGCTTGAGATGAGGGAAGGTGAGAGTTGAAGAGTCAACTTACATAATGAGGAGGCAACAATACATATAAGGACAGCGGAGTGAACTAACTTTTTAAATGCATTGAAATCTTGAAAATAGGAAATGTCTTGTTCAGTAGAGCTATCAATTTAAAGCACATCATGAAGGTCATAAAACCTCCATGGCATCATTCAAAAGAACCCTAACTTCTGCAGCCACATAACAGATGCTAATAAAAAGCCATGCCCCAAATTTAATAGTGAGAATTACACACATATAAGTAGACTAAGTGTATAACTTAATAGGTCTTTGCTAAATCAAAGGTGCTGATAAGGTAACACTAGAACCATGAGATCTGCAGTGGGGATCTTACTATGTAGACAAGTCTAAGAATCTTCAATTGTGTCCAGTTGTCACCTACATCACCCAGGCTAGGAGAAGTAGCTCCTTTTCTTTTCCTGGAAGAGAATATTCTCTTTTCGGGTGGCTATTATGTGAAGGCATGACTTGAGACAGATATCTCACAAGATGGTCGTTGTTCTTCAAAATCTGTCCCAACTTCCCTCATTGCCACTTGACAGAGAGTTGGCAAACTTTTTCTGCAAACACCAGAAGAATATATATTTTGATTTTGTGGACTACGATGCAAAATTGAGATTATTATGCAAAATTTTATGTAACCATTTAAAAATGTTAAATCCATTTTTAGGTAACAAACCATACAAAAACAGGCAGCAAGTGAGACTCAGTCCCTGGGCCATAGTTTGTATGATCTTAGCCTATTAATCTCAAACTTCAGAATTCATTAGAGTCACTTAGAGGACTTGATAAGATTATTTCTAGGCCTCAACTCCAGAGATTCTGATTTAGAGTCTCTTTAATGGGCCAAGAATTTGCATTTCTAATAAGTGCCCAGGTGTTGCTGGTATTGCTAATTGGAAAATCACTGCTCTAGATTGACAAAATTTTATTTGAATCGAAACAAGGAAATTTAGTCTTTGTTCTGAGAGGAAAAGCATACTCACCTTGCTAAATATAGGTAATAAAAAGCCGTAGGAACTTAAGAACACATTTTAGAGTTGTTGTTGTGGTGACTGAAACAGAGAGGGTAGAGCATAAAGCTGGGATGAGGAGAAAGTGTTAACATGTGTATATTTGGAGTAAGTTTATTCACCCAGGCTTTAACATCCTGTCTAAGACACCTGGAGCAGGTCCTAGCAAGCTGTTTCTTATAATGTTTTCGATGCTTGGACAGGACTGTGACCTATAGGGTAGTATTAGAAATATTTTGGGCACATAACTGAGGAAGGGCTTAGGAGGCAATTGAGAAGATTTAAGTTTTGATTTATTATTAGAGACCAAAGAAGTTCCCATTTGATTATGTCTCTTGAAGGCACAGTAATCATTCATCTTATTCTCATAATATAAAACTCATTGGTGAGGAGGCCAGCCATTTTATTGAATTTTGGCCAATGTTCATTTAAAGTGAGTGCAGTGGGACCACAGGTCCACCCTATAGTCTTTCCCCTGACCCTGAAATGCATAATTATGATGCAAATACTCTGGAAGCTCACTGAGGGGCCAACTTTGAAAACTAATACATTTCTGTTGGTTCCCTTACCTGTACAGTAACTTAATAAGGTGAGCAGACCATGTGGAAATCCCTGAAGCTGCCCACCCCTAGATAAGACAGTAAAGCATAAAGAATATTGCATCTCAGAAGAAACTGCACAGATGAATACAATATCAAAGACAAGATTCACAGGAGTGGTGATCCCCATTGCATGACTCTTCAACAACCTGTTTTGTATCTGCAAAATTCAAATGGGTCATGAGGAGGATAAAGGACTACTGTAAACACAAGTACTACCTCAGCTACAGCTCCTATGATGAGTGTAGTATCCACACAAATTTTGACATTTGGTTATTTCCAAAAAAACTGGAAAAAGAGTGGTTTGTATCCTCATCATTAAATGGGGTCATTCAGTTATGTCCTACACCTAAACACAGTATGAGTAACATGAATTTTCTCCTATCTTTTTGGGAGATAGACTAGTCATCTTCTGAGAGACAGATCATATAAGGAAGTCACCATATATTTAGTAAAGTACCTTGTATTTTAGAAATAGGAAAATGCTGTGAGAAGAGTAACACACTGGGGGAAAATCCCATGGATTGGAGTCTAGGAGAATTTCTAAATTAACATTTTTCTAACCTAGCCTTCCATAGGTAAAATTTTACTACACACGTACACGCGCGCGCGCACACACACACACACACACACACACACACACGTATATTTACATTTATATATTTTATACACAGAGACACATACACACATCAATAAGACAGAGTGCTTAAAATTTACTTGGGAGATCCAATAAATTTTCGTGAAACCATGAGTGAATAATACATATTACTTGTGACAAAAACTCTTAGCTATAATGGGCCACAGAAGAAGGAAGAAATCTAGGTTTGAGTAGTTGCAGAGATCTTTATGAAGGAACTGGGATTTGAGCAAAGAATTATGAGTAGTATTTGGAAAAGTACATTGAAAATTAATATACTTTAGGCAAAGGGGGTAATGTAAAATACAGTTGTGAGTCAAGTAATAATGTTTCAGTCAACAACTAACTGTATACAGGATGGTGGTCTCATAAGATTATAATGAAGCTGAAAAATACCTATTACCTAGTGATGTCGTAACTGTCATAATATCTTAGTACAACACATTACGCACATGTTTGTGGTGATACTGGTGTAAATAAGCCAATTGTAGTGCTCATCATATAAAGGTATAGCATACAAAATTATAAACTATACATAATATCTGATAATGATGATAAATGACTGTTACTGGTTTATATGTTTTATTGTACCTTTTCCATGTCTACCTACATTTAGATACATAAATATTTAACATTGTTACAATTGCTTACAGTATTTAGTACAGTAACATGTTATACAGGTTTGTAGCCTAAGAGCAATAGACTATAACATATAGCCTAGGTGTGTAGTAGGCATGCCACTTATTTTTGTGTAAGTGCACACCATGATGTTTGCACAATGGAAAGATCACTTAATAATACATTTCTCAGAATGTATTCCTGTCATTAAGTGATGCCTGATGCAAAGAAAGGCACACTTAATTCATAGAACTTTAAAAAAGCAACAAATATGTAAGAAAGCAGAGTAAAAAATGTGCAGTTTTATTAGGTGATGAAAGGGTCTTAAATCATTCAGCTTGACTAAATTATGATGCAGCATAAAATTAGAAGGAATCACAGACATTTAAGCAGAGGAATCACATAGTTTGACAAACCAGTCAGGTAGAAGCATGCAGAAATGAAAAATTTTAACTTTATTTATAATTCTTTGGCTGTTACTCTATTACCTTCTTTAAAAGTTTCTTCTGTAGCTATCTAATAAATCTTATAAGCTGTTAAATCTTCCTTCATAGACATTCTCACTCTACATTTTTTTCTTCTGAAATCTTATCTATAGCTGGGGATTTGTTTGCCACCTGTTCACAGATTTCTTGAAAATTTTTTGAGTAGATCACACCTCTCTACTAATCTCCCAGAATCCTTCATTTGGATGGTGCCTCAGACAGGGCAACAAGAATTAGGATGCTGTCAGTCAATGGAACAGAAATTAACAAAGTATAGGTTAAATAGGTAAATGACTTTTTTTTTTTTTCAGGAAATAAGAATTTTAAGGGCAGCCAGTCTAGTCCTCATGTAATTGGTCAAGGTTCTAGGCTCCTTCTTTGGTCATGCTGTGCTATCCTTAATGGGCAGCTTGTCTCCCACGGTTAAGAGGGCTTTTTCCCCTTCAAGGAATATATCTTCATTTCAAGCAAGAAGACTAAAGGGCATGCGAAAGTAACATTCATTACTTCATTAGAAGAATAGTAATTACTCTGGAAACTCCAGAAGTAGGATTCAATTTCTAGCCAAATTTCTATCCCATTTGGCAAGAAATACATCACCCAGCAACCCTTAGATGCAAAAGAGTATAGAAAATTAATTTTTTACCTACCTACATTTCCACACTCTTACAATAATGGAGAAGTGGTAGTAAAATGAAGGCTTTTAGGAATTAAAAATATCTGCTGCAAAATCCAAAATTCAACTCACGGTGGCCCCTCTTAATTAAGCCCTCTTTCAAAGCTCTCTGTATCAGGACATGGTTTCCCAATCCTCCAGTAACTTAAGCCAGGTAAGTATTGTTCATTTTTACAATCCCTCCACACCCCACATCCACTCTAGAGCCATACATATCAATTTCCTTCACACCATCAATGGATTTCAAGGTAACACCATTCACATGAATTACTGCAGCATGTAATGTAGCATATTTTCCATGCATCTAGCCTTACAGGCAAGACTTTCTAGCCAATTTATCTTCTTAAAGGCAAATTGGATGGTGTGTCCTAGTAGTTTACATCTCACAATGGCTTCCCATTGCTCTTACATAAAGATCACACTCATTAATGTGATCTAGAATGTTTCTTAAGTCTAAATACTGACAGGTTGTATTTCTGCCTCCACTGTGAATTCCAGACACACTGGCTGGTTTGAGTTTCTTGTTCTTTCCTTATTCTCTCTTTTAGGGTTTGAAATATGTTTTTTTTCTCTCTCAGAAACACCCTTGTCTCCAAATTTCTCTTATTTAACTCCAACCTATCTTTTGAATTTTAACTCTGTTGTTACTTCTTCAGATAACAATCTCCTTGTCTTCCTAACAAGAAAAATAGATATATTTATTGGTGTGATTATTTGATCCTTTGTATTGTAGTCCATATATATTTATGCTCACCTTTGTATAACCTCTTTCTAATAGAATGTCTAATAACACACTTTTATAGACTAAATAAAACAAGAAAAGGAAGAAGGAAGGAAAATAAATTAAAATGGCTCTATCTACACTCTAAACTCTATAATCCACTCTATAACTTCATCTGAATCAGGGAGATAAGGGACTCTATGGAAATATGTCAGTTTCATTATTTGGAGAGAAATAATATCCTGAAAAAAGATTAAACCAGAATGAATTAATGAGAAGAAATATAAACAAGAAAATGCTTGGTTATTTTTACTTATCAATAAGAAAGCAAAATCCTAAACAAAATTCTAGCACATAAAATAATTCTGGATATTACTTTAATAATAAAACTGTTACTATAAATTGTTTTTACAAAGTAAACATATAGTTTGATAAAGAATAGCTATTAATATGAATTTTTTATATTAGTAGGTTAATAGAGAGTTAAGCAGATATGTTAATTTAGGAGATTTCAAAAAGAAAACTTCCATTACTGAAGAAAAATCTTTCTTAGCTGCAAATAGATTTTCTTTCACATATTAAAAAAAAATCTCTATTACAAATAAATGGTTAGTAACTTCTGAGTTAAAATGAATTTCCTTTAAAATATGAAGTCTATAAGAGTTTGTGTCATGTTCTGGAAGTTCATATCAACAATATAACAACAAAAACTGCAACAACAATAAAGTAAAATAAACCTTGGAACTAAACTTTTCAAAAAGTGATATTTACAGATAACAAACAAATAAAAGCAAGGTAAATGAGTTAATCTATTATAATAAAGGAAAACATCAGAAAACATTTATATAATAGAATTTTAAAAGGCAAACATACAAAAATGTTAATTATAGTTATATTTATGTTGTTTTAATAAAGGAGAATAAACTTTATTCTAGTTTTTGGATTTTCATATTTTTTATGTGGTCAGAGAGAATAGTTGCTATGTAAATTTTTAAAGGAATAGGGAATCAAATTAGAGTTTTAGTGACTTGACATATTGAATGCTATTGGTCTTTATTCTTGTCAAACTCTAAATCACTTTCTGGTTTTAAGTTAGACACTAATATAGATAAATTAACTTTACTGGGTCATTTGGGTGTCGTTCAGAGCAATACTCTAATCTGGAAAGTGTAGGAAATGACAGAATAAATGTAGAATAATACAAATGGCAACTGTATGTTGTTAGTGATGATTTTTTTTAGTAACTGTATCAGAACACACAAGGTCAAAAGCTTGTTGTCTTTCCCATATTTTAACTTTGAAAGTTAATATTTTATTCTGCCATATTTCTATCTGTTCAAATAACTCCAAGTCTCTTTCTACTTAATTGCTTTCAGAAGATTTTTCAGATTTTTAAGTTGGGAGATAAATTTGATTGTAGAAATTAGGCAAATGCCATTCAATGTTAGGTATAATGTTTAAGTCTATGAACAAGATATACAGCAATGCTTTGTTCAAATATCTCATGACATATAAAATAATGACAATAAGTTTACTTGAGGGCTTGGCACCTAGCTGTAACTCCTGTGCAAAAGGTTGTATATTTTAGAGAAATCTTTTAAGACCTTTGAACATCTGTTTTATCACCTTACACTCTGGTAATATTAATTTTCTTTTCTTTATAGAGTATGTGGTCAGAAACCGATATATCAAGTTAGTATTCTTGTTTCTGTTACACACAGGGTCTATATAAATATCTTGGTCCATGGGAGCATTTTTGACATTCATAGCTTCTGAGCTGAAAAATTAAATTCACATGAAATACGTGTGTTCTAAAAATGTTTAATAAAGTATAAATAAAAATTTAGTTAAACTTCATAATTTCTACAGTACATATATCTATTGTAATACTTCCAACATTGATGCATATGTACATAAAGAATAGACTTTTCTTCTGTATTTTATATAAGTGGTATTACTCCATTTCTCCTCATTTAATACATCTTGAATCTAAGTAGCCATGAGGTGTGGATAAACTACTTTCTATAGTACATATGAAATTTCTAATTATTCTTTTTCAGGATAAAAAGCTTATTTTTACTATATATTTGTGTATATAAAACATTCTTTATGTAGTTTTTGGGAAGATGTCAGAAGTATATAGCAATGATGATAAATAAATATTTACTAGATTTGTTCTGAAAAACTCTTATTTCTGGGGAAATTGCTATTTATGAGAAGCATTAATTTTCTTATTTTTCACTTTGGATTGTGATTTTCCTCAAATGTTACTTTGGTTTCAAGATCAATTTCAATAGAATGATTTCTCCGTTCTATAGGTGATGTTGACTGGTTCTTGGGAGATGTGAAAATATCAGTTTGACAAAGTATTTTGTGCAGAAATTTATGGTAATGTTTCATATATCAAGTCTGCATACTTGCTCCAGATATTAAAGAGTTACAAAGTTTAGTTCAGTATATTGTGTAGATTGTCAACATTAGAATGCTACAACCCATTGTTTTAAAACATATTTGTGTATAAATTTTGTCAAAAAGAACTTTTTATCCTGTTATCTGCTACTATTTAATATTTTAAAGTATAAATATTTCATTTTAATTTTTACTATTTTTATTTTGCATTAAAAATACAAGGCATGTATCTTGTAAAATATAGAAATATCAGGTGATAGACAGGAATAACAAGGCCTGGTTCTCAGGTTAAGTCTCATAAAGTAATTTTGTACAAAGACTATAATCTATTCACATTTCACCCAAGTGCTTTAAGATTAATACTTTTAAACACCACTTAAGTGAGAGGCCATGTTCTCACACATTTTCTGTGTATAAGCTTAAATTTTGTACGTTCACTGACCTGTCTTTCTTGATATCTTTTGTTCTTTCCTCATTTTCTGTATTCTAAATATTTGGGAGGCACAGAAATTAACCTTGCTCTGCTGTCGCTTTTTACACATTCACTTACAAATCCAACCCCATCTACCCAGTTCCCATTGTTTTAGCTCTCTGAACACTTCTCTTTCCTTTTCTCTTCTTGGTCTCACAGTGCCAGCCATACTGACCTCTTTCCCCTTCCTACACTGATCAGGGCCTTCAGGCTTGACTTTTTCTTACCTGGAGTGCTCAGTACCTCTGATATCTATACTGCTTGTGTATCGATTATTTCTGATTTTTGCTCAAATACTCCTTTCTCAGTAAAGCAGTCTACTATTACAGAATTTACATCTCAGTTTTCCCATTACAAGCTACCAATGGCCATTTCCTCCTTTATTTATCTTCATATCACTTGTAACCATCTGACCTAATTGCTTCTATAGGGAGCCATTTCTATTTCTGGACAGGTGATCTAAAATTCTAAATGCTGCTAACATTATCTCCTCTTCTTCTCCCTAGTATTTTCCTCTTTAATATATATCTCCATGTCAAGTTGTTTGACAACTTGTTGTTTTTATTATTATTATAAGAAGTGTATCTTTGATCTTATTAAGTGAAATTGCTAACTTCTAGGTGTTTCTTTGTATGTATGCATGCACCATTATTACATTATAATTATTCAATTTTTGTTAGTTTTCTTAGGGTATGATTACAAAAGATTCTCATACAAGTAACTTTGTATTTGTAGAACTGTCTTTACATGGTAGATTTTTAGAAGTAGAATTGCCCAATCACAGTTTATACACATTAAAAAACAAAAATAACAGATATTACTCATGGATTTTCCAAAAATGATTGCCACATCATATTTCTTATCATTCTACATGAAAATGCCAATCTCTGTATATTCTAAACAATATCTTACCATATCACTCTATAAGTTTTTGCCAATCTGAATGAGAACTATGTCAACTAATTTAATATAGTTCTAGATCTATACTGGCCTTTACCCATTGACTTCTTTGTGACTTAAATATTTATGCAATTTGATCATATTTTTATTTGGCTTCTTTCTCAATGGCCTTGAGTAGCTTTTGGTGTGTTTTATGTATAATTTATTTGTTATTAGTGTTTCAAATATTTTTCCTGAGCTAGTATTTTATTGAGCTACACTTATGTTGTTTTGCCCAGTTTTTTTTGTTTTGTTTTTAATTTATAATTATTTTTATTTTAACCTTTTAATTTATGTTGTATGGGTTTTTATGTTATGCTTATTAATTTTATCCCAAAGTTTGAAAATTCTCAGAGTGATATAAAATATTATTATTCATCTGAAATTCAGAGTGTATAAGGTTGACAAGGTTTTATACCTTTACCTTTTCCATAAGAGAAGTCAGTAGTCCCAGCTCCACTTAATAATTTATTCATCAGTTCCTTCATGATATGAAATATTTCATTTATTATTTAATAAAATTATATATATGTACATATATATGTGTGTGTGTGTATACACACACACACACACACACACACACACACACACACACATGAATTTTCTTTTGACTATTGATCTCTTATGATACATTTCACCAACAATATATTTTCTTTATTACCATAGTTTTATACAACATTTCAGTGAGTGCTAGGTCATTTCTTTCTCTTTTTGTTATGCATTATCAAATTTCCTTTGCTGCTTCGCTCCTTTCTTTTCTTCCCAGAACTTATGTTAGCCAATAATCACTATTGGTTTTTTGTACAAGGGATGATTTAGCCTTACTATAATGAAAGTTGCAGTCAAGCAAAACATGTTGAATTTACTGCCCTTTAGATTAGTTCAACCAAACATATTTATTTTAAATAAAGTACTTATAAAGTATACAATAATTGTTCTCTTATTTTTTTGTGTTCCTTATTCTGTAAAACAATGAATATTACTTAAAAGCAAATCAATTCCTTTGTTTATGAAAAACAACTCTTATGAAAGAGGTATTAAACTTCCTCACAATCACATTTCTGTTAATTCAGAAAAAAACAACAATATTCTGCCTCATCCTTTAAGTTTGATCACAAGAGAAAAAAATGTGCGAAAAATGTTCAAAATCACTATTTCTTCTTAACACACTTTATTAAAAAGTCTTTTCATGTGTTTAGAAGGTAATAAGTAAGACCACAGGTATTAAATTCAAAGTTTTTTCTGAGTCTCTGTTCTTCTTGACTTTTTATTGAGTCTCCATATTCCTCGAGTAGTCACTGTGGGGGCCACCTGCTTTTGAAAATGCTGGGTTCCTTGGCTCTGCTATTTAGAAACAACAGCTTGTCTCTCTTCTTCCTAATTGGCAGCCCGCCTCAAGACTTTAAGTCCTATTACTTTTTTGCTACGTAAAATCACTTGGTGTTTTTTTTCAACAGCTATCTATCTTTCTATATTAGCATAATTTTCACTCTCTTTTTTTGCTAGATAACTCATATTGATAACCATTTTTCTAAATAATAGTTCTCTATAGATCCATGCTCAGAAATCTCAAAATAAATTTTATTGTAATTCTCTATTAACCAGTTTCTTCCTTTCAAGGGGTGTCAGTTTCTGTTGATATTATTATAGTTATCTTGATCACCTCTGCAAAATATTAACAATTTTATCTCTAGTACTCTCATATTAACCATAAGCATCCAGTCAAAAAATGACTATAATTGATTCTCCCTTTATAATATTTTTTCATCTTTCCCTTTTTTGTATTGCAACCATTATTTTCTAGACTGTTATCACTTTGCCAGAATGTCTCAATATTTTATGCTATTATTCTTGAATTCACAAACACAATTGCCAAATTAATTTCCAAACATGGTCTTGCCACCACCCCTCTCTAAAAGAAAATTTTAGCTTTTCCATAAATATTGACTGTCTGCTTGAACTTTCATTGACTCTCCATTACCAATAACATATTTAGAAAATGCTCCATGATGGCAATTAAGATTTCTGTGTTATGTTACAATATTATTCCTCCTGATATCTCTGTTCTCAGACATAAGCTCTGGTTTTCTCACTAGCTTCTAACAAATTTAGCATCAACCATTTGCCTGAGTTCTTAGGTTTTCATCTTATACCAAACAATGGCACATGACTTTAGGAGAAAGCAGCTTCAAGAAGTCCTCTCTAAAAACCCCCTGAAGATCTTAATGACCGCACATCAACTTGAATCAGCAGTTCTCTAGTATCTTTCCTTCTGTTTTACTTGTTTTTAACATGACATTTAAATCTAGTTTGTTTGTTTTTTTTTTTTTCCCCTCCAGTTTCTCTCAATGGGGCCTTGGTCTTCTAAGAGCTATCTCACTAACGTATTTGGTAAAAATATTAAGAAATCTTTAGTTGAGGATCTTTGGGTGATGGCTTGATGAGAGCTGAAATATATCCCACAATGGGAAGTACAATATTCTACTTGATATACATGAAATATAGAAGGGAATTTGTGTGCTGGAAGTTGTATAATTTGAACTTCTGATCTCAGAAAGGCTAAAATTAAGACTATGCTAATGTGTGTCCTCATCCCTACATTTAAACATTTTTAATGAAGCACCATATGCAAACAAATTCAAACTCCTATTCAAATTCCAAATGGTGGAATTCTTCCAGTTCTAATAATTCCACAACTTACAATCGCTTTAGCTTTGGTATTAAAACTGAACATTTACTTTCTAACCTTCCATTTACAAAAATTCCATGTTTTTTTTCAAACTATTTAATGTCATTAGCAATGTCAGAATATAAACAGGGGATTCAAATCTGCTCTTACATTGTCTTTGAATGGTGTAAAGATTGTAAGATATTATCAAGCAAAATGGAAGGCAGCTGAAGTGAAAAAGTATAAGAATTTAAACTGATGTTTTTCTTTACTAGTACAATTATGTTTTTATGAATACATACATTGTTTTACTTGTAAAAAGGAAGACTTTCTCTAATTACTGGTCACATTATATGTAAATCTTTATTGGTTTATTTAATAACTATCTAATAAACAGTTATTCCAGGCTAAGCAGAACTTTTCATATAAGTAGCATTCAAATATTTTAAGCACATTTGTTGAATGACCAAGTTTATTATATCCAGATTCTCTCACAGCACACAATGAATTTATTATTATTATTATTATTATTATTATTATTATGAATCTTAAAAAAAACATCATGCTAAAAAATTTGGTTGCATCCAAACAAAAAATTAGACACGATATAATTATAAAAATATAAAATATCAAGGGTGGGGTGGAGTGGAAATCAATCTCATACTTCCAACAGAGTTAACCACTTGTCTAGCAATTATCATAAGTGCTTCCCCACCACTGAGAGCGAAAAAGGAAGCTGCTGTCGCTGCCACTTCTGCCTTGTATGTTGCTATTTTATCCAATCTATTCCTGTAAATAACTTCTCAAAAACCTTAAATACCCATTTCAAAAGCACTTCTTAAAGCAAAGTACCCACTCATTCTTTTCAGAACTTAGTATTTCAACTGCCAAAAATTCACAAAGGATGAACCATGCTTGCTGAAAAAATAGAAAAAAAAATAGAACTATCACTCAGTATTACATTCAGGTACTAAAGTTTACTTTTTTCTAATGATGACAATATGTTGTTTTACTTAATTCATAGACACTTAAATAAAAAGAAAACTGAACTGGGAACAAAACATTTTCAATTAGGTGTAGTTTAAAAAATACTTAGGCTTTATTACCATATTTTATCATATATATGGTCCTCTAGTATTTTTTATGAGTATATATAACATCAATACTTTTGAATGGCATTTGAGAGAATAACATCTTATGTCAGAAGTAAGATTAGTTCTAAGTTATTTGAAATAGATATATTAAATTTAAATCATGAGACAATAATACCTGTCTGGAAATCTGCATAACTGTGCAGGACCAGCTCTAACATTAACTCTTTCTTTCTCTGGACAGTGTTAAGGTAGAATATCTTCTTTTCTGGAAAACCTCAGTTCTTACTCTTCAGGCCTTCATCTGATTAGATGAGGCCCACACACATTATCAAGAAGAATATCCTTTACTTAAAGTCAAGAGATTCTGGATATTAACTACATCCACAAAATAACTTCACAACAACATTAAATTAGTGTTTGATTGAATAACTGCGTATCATAGCTTATTCAAGTTGACAGATACAACTAACCATCACAGGTATTATTTAAACTTCTTTCTAAAAAATTTCAAAAGCAAGCAACACTGTTGACCATGTCAGGGAACATAAATAAAAGGTAGCTTCTCCACTAGGTTTGGTCTGATTTGGATCTTGCCAGGACACAGGGTGTGTGTTCTTTATAAACTTAAGAGAGATCTAGAATTAAGTCATCATAAATTATGTTAAATAAGACCACCTCAAACAGGGGATGATCCTTATATCAGAGTTGTAAAGGAATCGCAGGATCCCTAGAGACTAAGAAGAAAGTAAATGATGAGTCAAAGAATCATGCACTGACTGCATCAAAAGCTGTAGGTTTGATGGTCCTGGCAATGGGAGTTAGGTCACCATGGTACTCCAAGTGCACATGGGATGAAGTAGCTATATATACATGAGCAGCTACTGGTAATCTAAAGTTGGTATTGAGCAGCTCCATTTGTAAAGTAAGACTTTTTTGCTCCCCTTTTCTCTCTTCCATGTACAGCCCTCAATATATTTAGAGTTAGAAATAGTACCCAGTGAGTGAGGAGGGAGGTGATGAGAATGTAACAGCTTTTTCTCAGGCTTCAGGGAGCCAGCCCACAACCAGCTAGAGTTGGAGAAGTACAACAGCTTCAGCTTTGTAAGAAATTATAAATTTGACTATTTTATGAGGATGGACCTTCTAAGAACTAATTTGAGATTTTCGTAAATGTTTATTAAATGACCAGATAAACTTTTGCCAAATAAGAGTTATTAGAAGAGCCATAAGACTGTTTGAATTTTTATCCAGGGACATGAGGAGAACTTTCAGTACCATAAATTTTAAAAGTAAAATGAAAAGCATATTAAAATTGCTTCTGATGACTCAAATATCTGTAAAATACTGTTTGCAATACTCTATGGGTAACAGAATACGTGATATAAAAACATGTGAAAGAGAATATTAAAACTAAGAATGCTTAAGAAGTTAGGGATTATACTGAAACTTGTAGACTTGGAGAGATAGAAGAGGGGAAAAATGAATAAGAGTGTGTGTGTGTGTGTGTGTGTGTGTGTGTGTGTGTGTGTGTGTGTGTTTTCTAACTGGAGATATGGGTTTGTATTATAGGGTGTAGTGGCATAAAGTAGTTTCTAAGTGCTAGAATGAGAACTTCGATTTCACAGGCACTTGAAAGTCTTTAGATGTTTTTTAAAAGTATACCACTGTGGTTCAATCTGTGATGCACTTGCAAATCTCTAGTGATAATATATATAAATACATTTATATACATCTGTCTGTACTATTATGTAATATCTGGTATTATTCTAGTATTTAATGTAAATCAGTCATCTTGTACATTTTAAGCTACCTTCATTCTTTTCTTTCTTTAAAGAAAAAAAAACATTTTGAAACAAATCAAATCCTGGAACTTTATGATCTAATTTCTTTAATGTGTGTGTGTGTGTGTGTGTGTGTGTGTGTGTGTGTGTGTAAATAGGTGAAAGTAGATGCAGTTAAATAATAAAAAGATGTAAAATTGGTAAGCCAAGGGCAAGGTCTGTGACAAACAACTTGTGAGCAGTTTGGATATCTCTGACACATTTATTCTGTAGCTAAAATACTGTTATACATATAGGCAATATCATCCCTCTAAAGTTTTATACTTCTTCCTCCTTGGCTTCCTCCTTTTTGAACACTCCTAGCTATCCCATGTTTCTTACTGTGGTAGCAGAAGTTTTCACAAAACAAAAGTATTGCCTTTCTCTCACCCCCTACTGCTTATGAGTCACAATTAAAAAAAAAAAATCTATGATTATAACCAACAATTTCAAAATGGCATTCATAGCCCTTTATGAATGAGCCTCTGATTTTCTTTCCAATTTCATCCTTTACATTTTTTTTTTTTTTTTTTGTATATACTGTATACTTCAGTCAAGTAGAACTACAGAAAAACCTCAGTGATCTAAGGTAAAATTAGGGCATGGATAACACCAAGTAATTAAAACCATTAAAATAAGCCATACATATTTAAAAAGAGGTTCATTGTAGTTACAGTCAAGAGGAGCATGAAAGCTTATATTCTTATCAAGACTTGATGACAAGCAGCTAGTGGATAATGAAATGTTATGCCCTGTTCTGGAGGAGTAGAGATTCCTCAGATCTTGGTGCCAAATCATGGCGGTTAGGCATCAATCCTGGCTTTAGTGAAAGCAGCCAAAGCATTCTTAGAATAGAGTAGGCACATTGTTTCTCTATTCACACACACCTTACCCAATCCTCTCTCTACAACGTGTGAATTAAGAGCTAGGGTATTAGAGAATAATACACCAAAACCTGGACTTCTAATTATTTAACTACTAGAATTATTTTTCTGCTTTTCACCTATCTGTGTGACCTTCGGAAACTGCAAACAGTCTCTCAAGTCTTCAAAATTCTCATCTAGAAAATTGAATTGCTATTTATGATCTTTTAAAATGTAGCAAAAATAAAATTACTTAAAAATTAAAAAGTTTGGAGACTACTGCTCTATATTTTGAGAAACTTTGTTTACAGATATAACTTTCCTTTCACTTTTAAACCTGGTAGTGCTCAAAAAGTCAATGTTCAAAACCTAGTGATCTTAGCTCTGCATACATGCACCAAAGAGAGGCCATGTGAGGACATAGTCAAGAGAGAGCCTTCACCAAGAACTTGACCAGGCTGGCTCTCTGATCTTGGACTTAGAGCCTCCAGAACTGTGGGAAATACATGTCTATTGTTTAAGTGAAATACATATAATGACCTTAATTTTATTTTCTTCCGATTCATGGAGAATTTAATTTCCCACTGGATTTTAACTTTTCTTTTACACAGTACTTATTGGTTGCCATATATAAAAAAATGATGTTGTTATTTAGCACTATCAAACACTGGTACTGAAATATGAATACTTTTAATAACCAAGTTATTAAGTATAGGCTTATTATCTTCTTAGAATCACATCTTCCTTAGAAATATTATTTATTTTATCCATTTGTTTTTTGTTAAATAAATTTGGTTACTTCATTTTCAGATTTGAAAATTTAAAAATCAAACAAATATATGAATAATGCAAAAAGTGCTAAATTTTTTTAATAGTCTCTTTAAAAACATCAAAAACACAGAAACTTTCCAATCTACATTTTATTTAATATTATTTAACTTTCTTTTCTATGCAAAATTTTGTTCATAGTTGCAGTCATTCAGTAAATAAAATTCCATGCTCTGCTTTATTTATGTAACAAGAAAAACAAGTCTCTTCCTATATTATTTTGACAGCTTTGTAAATATAAATTTAATAGCTGCAAAAACACTCTCCATGTAAGGTTCATATCCTAACGTACTTAATTTCTATTTCTACTCATAAATTGTTTCAAAAAACGATTTTTGAAAAAGTTTTTAAATAATTTTTAAAATTCCATATTACAAATAATATTTGGAGAATCTCTCCATGTTTGCAGATTATTATAATATTGTCAGATTACTTTTTGAACTGTTTGTCCAAAATAGCATTACCTGGTAAGATATGAGAATTTTATATTTATTGTCATATGTAACACTGATTTTTATGATCCACTTTTAGCATGTTGTTGTGCCTAGATAAACTATAAACATTTTAGATGTAGTACTATATACCAAAAACTATTATAGGTATTGATGATAGAGTTGTGAACAAGATAGAAATAATCTTATTTTCTGGGAGTTTCAATTTTAGTAGAGTGAGAGAGGAAATGTATCATAAATGAAATAGGAATTGTGAAAATGAAAGATAAAAAGGAAGAAGAAAAAAAAGGAAGGAAGGAAGGAAGGAAGGAAGGAAGGAAGGAAGGAAGGAAGGAAGGAAAGAAGGAAGGAAGGAAGGAAGGAAGGAAGGAAGGAAGGAAGGAAGGAAGGAAGGAAAATAGAAGGAAGAGGGTGGGGGAAGGAAGAAGGAAGGAAGGAAGGCGGAAGGAGGGAGAGAGGGAGAGAAAGAGGGAAAAAATATGAAACGAAGAAATAAACCAAAAATAAAGAAAGAGGTCCAATAATGAAAAAAAGTTCTACAGATAATCATAATGTATATTATACTTAGCCAAATTAGGAGCTAATGAAAAAAAAAAAATTAAAGACATGACTAATGAATTGAACACCAAGTTTAAAATAAAGTCATTAATACATGCCTGTCCAAAGGTTAGGAAATAACAGTTTAAAGTTCAGAATTTTTGTAGTAAAAATAAACAAGGAAAATATCAATTAATTATGGGGAATTCAAGACTCATATGTAACTAAAAATCAGCATCTAAAACGAAAAGAGAGCATTCTGATGACCTAGATCCAAAGCTTACCCAGCGGCACGCTCTGAGAACAAGGATATTCTTCATCTTTCTACAATTTGGGGATAATCTGCATAAAGTCAGCAGTTAAGGATGGAAGACTTTGATGAAATCCATCTTACCTTAAACATCTCCATGAGGCACAGAAAACTTATCAATGCAAATTGAAATGTTAACATGGATATTAACCAATGAGAGCATTACTCAGGCAAAATTAATCATTTTGACTTTTCATTGATATTTGAAAGGAAGAAGTCTGATTACATTATCAAGCTTATTTCTCACAGGCCAGAGAAAGAGAAGGACTTAGAGAAAGACACCTGATCTCATATCTTCCTGAGAGAGGGTCTTGGCTTCTAATTAGGAAGACCGAATATGTTCCAAATAGATTTGTTCGTTATCGTCTTTGCAAATAACCACTAAACATACAATGTTTAAAAGGGACTTCCACATGCAAATATCTCAGTTGCAGAAAACATGATTTCAAGAATAATAAACCTGAAATTGATAAGCCAGTTACTAAAAATATTCATATTTCCCTACCAATGGTTTGAAAGTGCTAAATAGTAACAGCATTTTCTTTTTTCATTTATGTAGTCACCAATTAGGATTGTGTTCAAGATAGTACGTCTTAAACTGAACATTTTACTTGTGATTTTTTTTTCTCTATTGCAATTTTTAAGTTTTCAATTGCCAGGAAATTTCCTAATCTGAGTCTGTGCATAGTTGAGCACCTGTCTGCATAACAGTATTTTAAAAAATTAATTAGGCATTGAGATAATAATCCTTTTTCTTCCTTGAAATTCTCACTTGCTTAGAAATAAAATGAACTATTTTTTCCAAGTTGAGCAGTGGCTTCTACAGAACAATAAAAGAGCCAGTTCAATGTGGGTGTCTTTGTTTTAAAGTGCTATCTTCTATTGTGAAATTAAATTAAGCAAACTGTGTTCAATACTTCTGCTATTTCCCATTGCTTAATAGGTTCATATTTACAGCAGTATAAGAAATATCTAGTTTAGATTAGACAGTATATCTCTAAATAAAAAAAAATGTATGGTTATTAATCATTCTTTGGATTCTAACATTAGGGGATTAAAGAAAATATGTTTTATAACTCTCTTCTCTATCTCAGTGTGTGGATCGTTGCAAGGAATAACTTTACCATCCTTTTAAATCAGTATTTTGCAAATTGGTCTCCATAGAAGAATTATCCAACCCCAGAGATTCAGAATGAACTGATCTGAGGTGATGTTTGGCATGGCATTTTATTAAACTCCCTAGATTGCACCTATTACTCATATCTGTTAGGCCAGGGAAGTGAACAAGTGGAAGCCACATGCAATATGTTCAAATATTCTACATTTCTACATTAAGTAATCAAACTCTCAATAAGTGATATTTGATCATCCTACCTTGATAAATACGTAATCATTAGGACTCAGAAGAACAGATTCACATGCTGAATTTGAGCACTCTTCGGAGTTCTCACTAGAACATGACATCATAGAGTGAGTCACATTGTTCCATTCAGAGATCTTTCTCCACTCCTTCTCTTTCCACCCCCAGTTCTTTTCTGCATTGTGAAACATTTGTGTATACACCACGACTCACCAGTGTGTAGTCATCCTGGCTGCCTCTTGAGCAGCTCTTGGAATTAGGGGTATGCACAGTAGACATGACATGGCCTGCCCTTGAAATGAGACAATAGATGTAGGACAGGGCCTCTCCAGGTCCTGGAAGTGGGCTGTGGCCTTTTTCTCAGGGAATTCTGGAGTCCTGGGTACCTGGAGCACAGGGTAGAAGAAAAGGGATAAAGAATTTGTGTGGGCATCCCCCTCAAGGGGAGAAGGTCTACCTGAAAAGAATCAGAGAGTGTCCAGTAGGAGACTTTCATGGGGCTAATGAGGAGCCAGGATTGAGAACTATGGCTTCACACTTCTGTCTTGAGTTTGCATAGTGAACAAACTCAGGTCTTAACAAACTAAAGACTGCCATTGTATGATCTAGGAGTGGCATCTCTAAGCTTACCAAATGACAAATCCTCAGCATTCCACAGTGTATTTTAATTATAGTATCATCTGAACCTATAACTTAGTCATATCATTATATACATATAATACTAACCTAACACTTAACCCTGATTTGTGTGTGTACACACATGTGTGGGTACAAGCAGCATCTGTCTGTCTCTCTCTGTCAATGTTTCTGTCTCCATCACTTTTTGCCCAAGTGTTATAGACTTATCTATGTCATTCTCTCTACTTTTTGTTCTTTCTAATATGTGCTGTGTTCTCTCTTACTCTGTCACTCTTGCATTGTATCTCTCTTTCTTTAACTTATATACATGCTAACTCACATGCACTCAAATGTGCACACAGAGAAGTCAAGTAGACTGAAATATAAATGTGTGAAAGAGTGACATAAAGATGTGACTTTATCAGGGCCATTCAGAGATTTAGAGCTAGAAACATACTTTGTATCCAAATCAGAATGCTTCTAGATGAACAAAATTCTTATATAAGGTTTTGTTTTTTGTTTTTCCTCCACTTACCACTTATTTCTCTAGACTGGAAGAAAATAAGTATACCCGAAATGCTGCCATTTTAACTAAGAAGATATGCTTAGTTCAATTAAACAAACATACAGCTATTATACTTTTGAGTAGACAGATGACATATGTTATTTACTTACTGAGAAGAGAACATTGTTGAGTACAGTTTAGGGGCAAATCATTGATGAAGCAATAAAGCCAAATGTGAGAGGACAAAGATTGTGGCATTTCATTAAATAACTGAATGATTCTTATACCTTTTCTAAAATAGATTAAATTATTTGATTCAGAAACACCTCTTTAACTTCCATAGAGATTACTGTGGAGTCTCATCAGACAAAATGCTGTGTGCATGGATTTGTTATTAAACAGCTACTTCCTGTTTTACTTTAGAAGCAAGGTTCTAGATTTTATTTTACTTCTTTATCCTTAGATGTTTATATATTTCAAAATAAAACCGTGATGTTGAAGCACAAAAAACAAATATACATGGTACATTCTACTTCCAATAGTTTATTTTCCTGTTTCAATAATTGTGTAAACATTTATAAGGTTCTGCTTTTTATTTTGGAAGGGAGTTATATTGACCTTTAGAATATAATTTAAAGAAAACTAATTTATCAGTGCACATAAAAGATGACCTGCTTAGATCAAGCTGGTGTTGTTGTCATTTGTTTGGTATTATTCAAATAAATAACAGAATAACTTGCTTTATTGCACTTTATTATACTTCACAAATATTGAATTTTTTTTTACAAATTGAAGGTTTATAGCAACATTGAGTCAAGACCATCCACCAGCAAAAGATTATGATGTACTGAAGGTTCAGATAATGGTTAGTATTTTTTAGCAATAAAGTATTTTTTAACTAAGTTATATAGATTGTTTTTTAGATATAATGATATTGCATGCAATAGAATATATTATAGTGTAAATATAATGTTTATATGTACTGGGAAATCAAAAATTCACGTGACTTGCTTTTTTGAGATATTTGCTTTATTGTGGTGGTCTGAAACTGAACCCATACCATCTCAGAGGTATGTCTGTAAATTAAGAGTAAATGAGTTTTTTTTTGTTTGTTTTGTCTGATAATTTTATCACTACATGTTAGTTTCCGATCAAACCTAAATCTTTACACTTAAATCATTTGACAAATTAATTACCTATAATTTTTACTGCCATTGTAGCATAACTAAAATTTGAGGTATTTTTAAATTATCACAACATGTAATTATATATTATCTATATGTAGTTTACAAATTATATATATATATATATATATATGCACACATAATATAAAAGGATTTTATTTTTATATTTATTATCTGATGCCTTTAATTTAAGAGTTAAGACTCATTACTTTTACAGCACGCCTAAAAAACAATATTATGGAAAAAGTTGTAAATGCTAACTTGCAAATTTTAACATACATCTTTAAAGAACCATACTGATTACTTCTGAAATATTTTGACTAAATTTTGTTTTAATCAGCAAGCTTCTAAAAGAAATGAAGAATATACATCCTTAGGACAAATATGTGACTAAAATGATAAATTCTCTGCATCTTATATACCACAAAGACTTGGCAAACACAGAATTACAACTTTGTGGATGAACAAAAATGTATAATTTTATATAATAATTCATCTTTTTTATTCTTTCTTAGAAATAGTTTTTAGCAGAATTTAATGGTTCCTTTACTTTCCTTTATTTAAAATCCAAGAGCTTCAAGGCGCTCCTATGGACAGGAGGAGGGATCATATTTCAAATAAGAGAGCAGCAGAAACTCCTTGTTCGTGAAAGGAAATTACGTGTTCAATTCCAGAACTTTCTTTTCAATTCAAGTGAAGCTGCAGACTCTGTTTTTTTTTTTTTGGGGGGGGGGCATGGGGGGAAGCTTTAAAACAAGAGGATATTATTTTCCATATTTCATTCATGAAATGGATGATTTAAAATCATTTTCATGGTTAACATCTCTGCACCTTTATTTACCACAGAGAACATAAGAGTCTGTAGATCTCCACAACTTAGTCTGGAGACAAAAAAAAAAAAAAAAAAAAAAAAATACTTGGATAAAAGCTTTCAAAGCTAAGGCAGCTGCTTGCTAATTAAGTGAGGCTTTTTATTGTTTCTCAAGTCTTTTCTCAGCACAAATTTTCTTCATTAAAGTTTTCTCCCTTATTACTGTTGTTGAACGTGCTTTGTTAAAAGAAAAACAGTAAGAGCAAGCTATTTCACAATTCCGATTCATATTCCTTAAAATATTTAACTATTGAGCAGTAAGGAATGGGTGGGAAAGAATTGAGGTTCAATTCCATATTATTCAATTCTTAAATAGGATGTTTCAATACTGGTTCTCTCTTTAAAGGTATAATATATTGTTTTTCGTATAAAGAAAATAGATATTTTAAATGTTATTGTGTCTGCATGACATCACAACGCTTACATGTTGCTGTAAAATGTTTCCAACAGCTTATGAGGAAAAGAACCTGTTTACAAAAACAAAACTTTTTCCCCCTCCCTTTTCCTTTTTATGACTGCAAGAAAGCAGTGAAGGTGATTAATGTGGTTTCACATGTCATAAATCTGGCAAATGTATACTAAAGAAAACTACTCAACTAAATATGTAACTTTCATTCTTCAACAAGTTCATTTATATTCATAATAAGGCAGTATCTACTAGAAGGATTTTGTGAATTGAGTCACTAGACTCCACATGGGACATGCAGTGTGGTTTCTTTTTTATTTACCCATTAATTCCATCTGGTTGGTTCCATAGACTAAGATGGGGTAGGGGAGGGGGAGCAAGAATTATGGTTCTCCTTGAGATGAAAGGAAGTGACCGCGTTCAGATATTCCGGAAAGGGCCATTGACCAGCACCAGACAGTATAAATCTCATGGTGCAGTTTCATTCACTGGTATCTTTATATGGTTTCCCTTCATTTTTTCCAATGTGACTTTATGTGTGTGTGTGTGTGTGTGTGTGTGTGTGTGTGTGTGTGTGTGTGTGTACATATGCATATATATATATAGAGAGAGAGAGAGAGAGAGAGAGAGAGAGACTTTTTTTTCCAAGTTCAGCTGAACAACCTTCAATTAAAGTCCCCGCCCCCGCCCTTCGCTCTGCAAAACAGTCCATTTAAACTCTCCTCTCCCTGCATTACTTCCACCTTTAAACCTCTCCCAATAAAGAATGAGCCTTATTTGCACGAAGTTATTCTAGCATAAAATTATTCTCACTGAAGGAAAACCAGAGGAGGGGTTGAGATAAATCAGTGCCGATCACTCTGTGTGATTATTAGAGAAGAATATAAGCCTGCCCACCGGTGCCAAAGGCTTTGCATGGAAACCGCCAGATGTTGTAACAGAGGTACAGGTGAGGCACAGCTGTGCAGGTAGGAACTCAAGTGAGGCATTCCAAAACTCTGTGCCTGAAACACTAGGGCTTAATTGAGGTGTTTGATTTTGGAAGAGGTTCACAGAAGGACCATTTCATAAAGCAAGTTTCATATTGCATATGTACATGCCTGCCTGCTTATTATGAGAGGGAGAGAACTCAAGGTATTGTATTGAAAATGAAACATTTACAGAAACATCTTCTTCTTTCTCCTCTTGTTACAAACAGAAATGTAATGGTAGACCTCAAGACATAACAAAACGATGTGCTTAGTGTGTGCAGTGAGTCATAAAATTAAAGAATAGGAGAAAAAAAACTTTCTTCTTTTATCCTTCTCCTCTCCTTCTTCTTTTCTTATTATCTCAGTGCTTTGTAAAGCCAAACATTAATGGAGTTAATAGAATCAGCAACATTGCTTAGTCAGCACAAACATGTATTAGTTAGGAAAATCAGTATTGATTATTATATAAGTATTACAAAATGTAATTGTACTTTACTCGTACAGTGTTCCAGTTGTGCCCAGGTAAATGCCAATAAATGTTTCTATTACTCTGAATTGCTTTATGGTTGTATAACTATTCAATTTGCCAACAAGCCAATTGTTTTGTGTAAGGCCTGAGCGAAGCTACCAGAAATCATAATCATTTTATATCTGCCAATATATCCAAAGGTTTTGCTTAATCAGCATTATTGGGTGTAATGTTAAGACTCATCTTAACCAAAAGGTAATTGCAGTCTTCTAACACCTTATTTTGTATTAACATTGTTAATTATTTTAAATCATCAATGTATTCATTTGAAAGTACAGAAAGCCAGTTATATCCTACTTCAAGTACATCATGAGAAGGCAGGGTTCTTTGGAAAAGACACTATGCTGAGAAAAATGGAAGGCAGGAGAAAAGAGAAAGACCAAATAGGAGATGGATTGACTCCACAAAAGAACCATAGGCAAGAGTCTGCAGGAGCTGAGCAGGGATGCTGAGGACAGGACAGTATGAACACCACTCATTCATAGGGTCATCAGGAGTCGGAGCTGACACAGTGACACATAACACACACATGGCCAGTTAAAGAGAAACTTTTCCTTTTCTTATTTTGCTTTTTAATCCAAATTTCTAATTGTGACATTGTTCTTTAATACTTGAGGGGAATCATTATATAAACATATAAATATACACAGATGTGTACGTAGAAATGTATAAATCTAAATGTGCTTTTGAAAATCATATCATATATGTTTTTATAAATATAATTTTTATAAAAACTTAAGAAATCATCTCAAATAATTTTATTCTGGGGGTCTTTTTCTGAAAATTGGTAAGTCTTTAGGTGTCTCTTTTGGAAACCTGAATAAAGTATGAAAATCTGAACTTATTAAAAGAAGTTCTTTCCTTTGCTTAACCCCAGAATCTTACCACACTATTTTCTGCTAGAGTACCATGAGAAAATTGGGTCTTCAAAGCTTTGTAAACATCTTTCTGCATGAACTATAGTTCCATAAGACACAGCCAAAACACATAATCGTGTGGGATGAATGGCACAATGTAGAGGTGTTCCAAGAGTGTCATTGAAACCACCTGGGTGTGGCTCTGTTCTCAACATGTTTCTGGTCTATTTAGATTTAAGGTACACAGGCTGAGCTGTAGGAGTGGCTGTAATGGCTATCACGCTGTGGCCAATATTTTTCTTTCCCATCTTCTTATCCCTGAACATGCTCAAGAATGGTAATACAATACCTATTATTCAAGGTGACATGCATACCTTCTCTTCATGGATCAGCCATTGATGTATTGTTGTTGGAGCATCTGCTGAGGGGTGAGGCCCAGCTGTGCCATATTACAGCAGCTGTGGGTGTAGGAACGAGCTGGATATCAACAAGGAAACCGCTCTTTGGCAGCACAATGCTGTCCTCGGGATATATTGCAATATCCGTCTTAGAGGCCTCCAACTTGGATAGACTCTAAATGGAAGATTCCATTGGGCTTTCTTTCCCTTTTTCCTCTACTGTTAAAAATTCTTTGCCTTTTATTTGATATCCAAAGATATACCCACCTAGACAACTTTCAGTTGCATTTTTTAAATAAAACAAAAACAAACGAAATGAATATTCATATACATATATAAATACTATACATAAACACATGTGTATATATGTACATATATACATGCACACTCACACACACACATATATATATATGTACATATATTTTTGGAGAAAATATCACTTTGAAAACAAGTTTTTACTGATAATGTTTCAGTAAGAAAATATTACTCTTAATTATTCTATAAATTATTTTTTTAAATATTCAAATCAAAGTTGTTGAGTCATAAATATCAGTAGGTATATGCAAGGAATACTTCTGCAAGTGGAGGATATCCTTAAAAGGCAGCAACATTTATTGCTTCAATTCTCTAGTTTTACATATCTCTAGAATTTATAAAGAGCATTCAGGAAGACTTCCTCTGAAAATATGTGAAGTCTTTCTAATCGGATACCATTCTAATAAATTATAAGTAATACTTTACTTAAAAGTGGTATCAAATATATATACTATGAAAAAATTAAAATATATAAAAACTATAAGTAAAATAATATCTACCCTATCTTCTAGCTTTATATCCTCACCAGGTCAACTTTTCTTTCATCACCCTTATACTCTAGCTGCTTCTGACTTCCTGTAAATTCTATTATGTAGAAAGAATGAGATTTTACCTAGGATACCAGGCTCTAAATATTTTAATTACCCCCATGTTCTCAATGGAGTTTTCCCTAGATGTCTTCTGGAAGTTACTCCATTACCTCATTCACCACCACCTGGATAGCACATGTTCTGTTGGTTATTAAGGGAACTGGGGAAAGATATTGAATAGGAAAAACTATGCCACATCTTGCATCGACTGGTTTACAAGTCTCAAAAGAGAACACAATAATGAATTTACTGGACCTAACACATTTTCTAGGTACTTTCTAATCATCAATAAATTAAAATTCATTCCTCATAAATTCCAGATGGTATCTTCATTTATTATCTCAGAGAAACAGAATTATTTAATCAATTGGACCTCTTTTTTTTTTTTTTTTTTGTATATCCGTGAAATACTTCAATGAGTAGAATTATAATTTTAAGACATAGCAAAGGAACTCGAGACCTTATTATTAGCTAATATTTAAAAGGCTTTCCAAAGTTCATCTAATAAATCATTTAGGTGTAATCTTTATTATGTATGTTTTATTTAGAACATTCTATAACGTTCTAATTGGAGCATGTTGGGAAGAAAGTAAGTGCCAGTGAATGGTAGATTTTATTGTACTTCTTATTTTACCTTTTATCAAACTTAAACACATATGCTTTGCCATATACTGTGCTGAGATCTTTGTTTAGCTTGTTCACAAAACTGCCTGATAGGAATTACTATCCTCACTTTTTATTAAAAAAAAAAAAATGAGGCTTTGAAAGGTTAGATAACTTGCCCAAGATCATTCAGCTGGTACACTGCATGCACAACTATTCACCTGAAAACTCGACATTCTCTCTTATGCAATGCAAAATTTTATTTTAATATAGCCAGGTGGGAAAACCTATTAAACTAGAACAAGTGGTCAGTAGCTGTCAAAAACAGAAAATAGGTTGAGGAGTGTGAAGGCTGAGAAAATAGTTTTGGATTCAAGATATCAAGTTATAACTTTTATTTCACATAGTAGTGTGGGGATAAAGATTAAAGTAAAAGAAGTAAGGGGAACTAAGATCTATTTCTTGCCTAACATTTTTCATGCAACATATTACACATTTTAAGTATATCATCTCATTTAAATATCACCACTATACTTTAAAATTGTTTGTGTCTAGTTTAAAAGAAAAGGGAATTACCGGGCACAGCAGGATAAAGTTAAATCGAAATTCACAAAACTAGGAAGTAGCAATATTTGATTTTGAATAACGATTTTTAGAATCCCAAAGAAGGTACATATTTTCTACTTTAGATAGAGGCAGATGGCCACTCTTATTTATAATGTGAATTAACTTTATAATACTTCATATATTTCCTTTTCAATTCACCCAATTAGGTAACTAAACAAATCTCTCAGTGTCCGGTCAGATTTGTGTTTATATGAGGAAAAAATTATAAAAGCAAAATATAATCTATAGAAAATAAAAAGATGCATATAAGGCTATACAATTTCAGAATATAATTTTAGCTACATCAAAGGAAACCGAATGTCAAACACTCTCCAAGTTATTGTGTTTTTAACTGATGTTAAAAATTATCAAACAAATTGAATGCCTCCTGTAGTTCAGTAAGTCTCATCCAGATTTTCTAGCTTAATTTCATGCATTAGAGTTCATAGACATAACATTAGAGGATGAAACTGTGACTTAGAGGTCTGCTGAGCTGAAACTGCTATTACGTAGCAGAAATTTCATTTTCAACTAAAATGTTATGTTTTTCATTCTCTGTTCCTTCATTTCCTCTACAAGATAAAAAAAAAATAATTCATTGGTAACAAAAATATGTTGACTGTATGTATATATATCACGAAACCGCTGAATTGGGTCTTTTCCCTGAACTATATCAGGGAGCTTGTTGCATTGTGACATACAGCTATATTCAAAGACGTGGGACTTCTGGATTTGGGGGAAATAAAACTGATTTTAAAATTTGTAATTTCCATTTATATAAAACAGAAGAACAATAAAAGTATTAAAATAAGAAGTTTAAAATTAATGCTTAGATATTGACACTCACAGACTACTTCATACTCAAGCCAAAAATCTTATAAAGAACATTGACTCCTGCAGCATGGCAATAACATAAATAAGATTTAAAAAACAAAAACTGAGTATTTAATGAGGTTCAATATATAAATTATCTATAAAAACATTATTATTTTATGCCTTTTTTGTATAATATATCTTCAAGACTGTTTTTTTTAAAAATTGTGGAATATACAATGTCTACACAGGTTACTGAACACAAGCTCACTTTTCTTTATCATTTTTCTTGAGGAAACAGTTAATTTTGATAAAAATTTTTGATTAATAAATATCACTGTTGCTGATATATAACAAGTAGAGTCAACAAGATTGTATATAATATGAAAGAGTGGGTAAAGAATTACATTTGAAAGTTAATTTGCATAGAAAAATCTACACAACGAGACAAATTCTGACTCTAATCAAAATGTGATAGAGGCAAGCATTTCAGTGTTTTTTTTTGTTTGTTTTGTTGTTATTTCATCCATATGTTTTTTGTCAAAGGAAATGACAATATGCAAGGAAGTTTCTTTGGTAACTATCTCATTGCCAGTATATGCCACTTTTAAAAATATTTACAATGACAAAGAGATAGATTGTACATGTACACACACACACACACACACACACACACACACACACATTTATTTAGTGACTAGGAAATTGCTACTGAAAAAAGATGGTGACTTTTCCAACTGGCAGGGCAGAGTTTAGAACCAGCACTCCCATACTGTAGTCTAAAATACTTTTCCCAATACCTGTGAGCCAGAAATTTCTGGCTGATTACGGCATCCTGAAAATTTCCAGTGGGTCATACAAAATTATTCTATATCTATAGCATATATGAGCTATAAATATTATAAATGAGTGCTAAGTTCATTTTAATAACCACTTAAAATGGCTTCATATTTTAGAAAATTTTCTTTAACATGCTTTAAACAAAATAAAGGAATTAGTTCTACTACACATTTAGGTCTTTCCATGTCAAAGTTCTCAAAGCTCAAAATTTTCACAAGGCCTCTCTAATGAGTTCATTATTTTGTTTATTCTGTTCATAAGAAAGTCTAACATGACCTTTATATTTGCATTGTTAATAGCTCTCAGAGGTTAGTTCCCAGGCTCCTTCCGCTACAACACTTTGACAAAATTAATTGAGATCAAAGTCCATTTGGGGAAAGAACATCAGTCTAAACTGACCAGTAAAGGAAACAATAAGGATCATCAGGCCAGCTTCTTCAACAAAATGTTCAGGATCTGGGGTAAGGCAGATAAAACCAACAAGATATATGCTCAGAAACATATTTTAGAATTAAATTGTCAAAGCAAGTATAGAAGACTAAGATAAAAGAGGTAAAAGGTATGAAAGAAGTAGGGTTGGTCCTACTCAGATATTTTATAAGAAAGAAACAGTGAGTGCAGAGAAGAAAATGCCCATGGCTTTATCAGCCTGCAGTTCACTTAAATGTGTTTTTTTCTCATAACTTATCAAATTTAGTGGGTAAAGAATCACTCAGAAAAATTGATGGTTATTTATTCAACTCTCACTTGTTAAATACCAAAGATTGGAAATACAAAAAGCTTATAACTATATGAAGAAAAATAAAAATAAGTAATTCAATTAGAAGCATGAACAGGCACAGTGACAGTGCATGGAGAAGATTGTCTATTCCATATTACTACACCAAAAGCCACAGAAATCTTCTGGGGAGGTAACGCTTGGTTCAATCTTGAAAGATGGTGGTTATATCCCAGATGTGTAGAAGTGAAAAAGGAAGTTCAGAGAAGTTGGTGCTTGAAGTCATTGTTTCACTCCAAGAAAGTGCAAACAGTTCTTGAGGGCTAAAAACCAATAATTAGCAAATATTTCTGACATCACCAGAGAAGCTGCATAATGAACTGTGCTTTAGATATAGACAACCTGATTAAATCCTAGTTCTATTCTTAGTATCTGTGTAAACTTGGGCAGGCTATGTAACCTCCTTATGCTTCTCTGGAAAATGGGACTAATAATAAAACCTGTCCCATGGTATTACTATAAGAATTAAACGAGATAACGCTTGCAAGGCATTATAAACTCTTAGCACATACTAAGCACAATATAAAGGTTCTAATCTAAATGTGATGGGCAACATTTTCTTGATAAACGTGTTACTAGAGATATGTTTCTTAATTCCTATCTAATGGATAAATGTTCTCAATTAATTTATCTTATTGAAATTCCTTATTCAATAGTCCAAATCAGCTTATCATCCATTCTGTTACTAATTTCCACTTTAGTAAAGCCTTGAGTTTATTTAAATTATAATTTATTTCTTTATGATGTGCCTTCTTGCTTCTGACTTTTTGCAATTTTACTAGAATTATAGCAACAAGTAAAACTTTGTCAAATTCCAGTTTCCTAAAATCACTAAGCAATCTGTTGAGAAGACAAAGTTGAGCTTATTGCTTACTGCAATAAGGAAGAGCACCAACTCAACAGAGCTTTGACTGGGTGTCTGCAGCAGAAGGGAAAGGTGGGAATGTGTGTGAATTTGAGGTTTAGCTTAAAATGGATCTTCCCAGGTTACAGCTGTAGAAAACTGGTAGAAACAGCAAAGCCAGAATTTTGGAGGCAAGGAAGTCAGAGACACAGACCATCTATTGATCTTCCCACTGAAGAATTGGTAATTCATTTCTGTAATGAAAATCAGGCCATTTGCTGTGGCAAGAAGCTCTTAAAATGATAAAGCCTTGACAATATTATGAGTAAATTATGTGTTTGTGGCTTGAGGGTTTGTTTTAGACCCAAGTGTCCAACCTGTATATGGAGAAAAATTGTTTTGTCTCTTATCTATCAATCAAAACATTTTCCTAAGTTCAAATTTTAGGAGGCAGTTTGCTGCTGTAGTTCAGACAATAGACTCTGAAGCTAGTGTTTAAATATAGGTCCCTCAGTTTACTCCTTGTCACCTCTCATGATATACTTTATCTCATTGTACAACTGTTTCTACATGCAAGTGAAAATTCTTATAATAATATAATAATAGCTAGTCATAGATTGTTATGAGAATTGAGAGAATTAATATGTGTAAAGTTCTTAAGATAATACTCTACCCAAAGTGAGTATTCAATAAGTAAAGGCCATTCTGATCTAAAATTAAAAACTAGGGCACTATTTTTAAGTGCATGTGACAAATTTTCTATGCCATAGCTTCTGATCTAAAATTAAATAAATACACTGTTAAAAATAATTTTGTCAAATGTAGATTAAAAAGCATTACTTAATTATCTAGCTAGAAAAAAATTGCTAATTTAAACAAAAATTTTTTGTTCACTTTTTTTTATTTTCTGGTAATCCTTTAATTTTTTTTACATGTAGAAGTTTTTAGAATTTTTATTTATAGCCTTCTATTCTTTTCATTCTAAGTCATCTTCACTCTAGCTAAGATTCTTGATTTATTTCTCTTCATAAGTGTGATTACTGATACCCCTAAACTCCCTCCTACCTAATTCAGTGTCCTGTATACTTTGATTAGAGTCTTGCCCAACACTCTTCTACCTACTATTATGTTATTTTTCTTAATATCTCTTTTATTCTCCCAACTGAACTTGAAATTATGTACTTGAAATTATATATAAGACCTTCTACATCTCATGTTGCCTTTTCCCATCAGACTCCCTTCACACAGTCCAGAAAATGGCTAATTCCTATTGGTCTTCAAATTCTTACCCTAACTCTATCCTTGTGAGAATCACTCTAGGTCAGATATTTATTATCTCTCACATGAACTATTTCAGTTGTATTGTTATATTTCCCTATATAAAATCGATTGTTTTTTATATTTATCTTACACACCACTGTCAGATTCTTTTTCTCTAACATATAGATATTATCAAGTCACTTATGTCCTCAAAAACTCCAGTGATTCACAGAGGCTAATGGACTAAAGGTCACAATGGTATTTCAGTACTCTCCAATACCTGGTTCTAACCCCATCTCTGGTAATATCCTTCTATCCATCACTTACTACCTCGGACTATGCAATAATTTCCCATAGCTATGTCTTTGCTCAAGCTCTCATCACCTGAAATGAAGTATTCACCTGCTTTTTTCCCCCACATTTCAATGTTCTGCCTACCTTTCCTCCTAAAGATTTCCCTCATTCCACTAGTTAATATAAAGTCATTTCCTTCTCTACTTTTTCTAAAGAGTAGGCAGATCCAGATCTGTAGAGCCTAAAACTCTTAGAATTTTTTGAGGCTAGATAAAATGAAAAGATTAATTTTATGAGTAAATAAATTTGGTATATAAGTGAATATTAAAATGAGAAAAAAACTGCAACATATTATATATTTTAAAAGCTGACAAAACAACAAAAATCACAAATTATGTAACCTGTAATATTTTTTATTAATGAAGTACTTATCAAATCTCTACAATACCAATGAATTTTAAAATAATTTCTGATACAGCAAGGAGAAAGTAATGCAACATTAACTCCAGGATAATTGATCAAAATGTGTTTACATTATTGATAGCTTAGAATTTCTTTTGGGCTAAAAGTTTGTTAATATCATAATAAATTACAGAAATGTTATCAAATTTTGGGAAATTCTATCAACTTTTTTCCTGTATTAGCTGTACAATATCATAGAATGCTTCAGTCTGTCTCTGTACATTTTAAGAAGTAGCGCCACTACCCTACTCATGTTTCTATGAGTTAGTACTTTTGGATACCTTGATACTGCTATACATCACCTGAAACACACATCTGTGTCCTGACACCATGTGAGTGTTCAGAGATAGTGGAATCCATTTCTACACAAGAATTACTATTAATAAATTAACTCTATAGGTAAATAACTGTGAACAACATAAATATAACCCATTAAATGAACATTTAATGTACCTCTGACCCATATTCTTTCTGTTTGACTCCTGCTAATGTCTCTGGCCACTCCAATATCACCCAAATTAAGGGTAGTGAAGTAAAGGTTATGGCTGATTGTAAAAATACAATGAACTTCAACAATTGCTATTTAAATCATTTATTTTCATTGACAGTCACATGCTCAAGAAAGAGTCCCTAAGAATAAGCTCAGCTTATCTTTATTAATTTCTTTAATGCACTGGGAACAGATTAATGTAACTCTTAAAATTCTGTTTCCTGATGTTTTGTATTGTACTTCATTATATATACATATTATGTACATATGCACTATTCTTCTTTCCTATATACATGTCTAATTCTCTGCTGGATTTGATTCTGCATCCTTCATAGTAGCTGTGCTTTATGGTAGCCACCAATTAGACATTGATTTAAATGGAATTAATTTGAGAATAGCCTGGAGTCATCAAAAATTACATCTTTTCCTTCTTTACACATTGGGATTGAGGTCAGAGATACAGTGGTGCTAACTAAAATGAATTTTAAGTACTTTTATATTTAAGAAACTAATTAGCTTTTGTAGGGATTAATTCACGTATCAGTAAGATTATATCAATCTGATGATGAGATTTTATGCATAAAATAATTATTAAAGAAGGATAAAAAGCAAGTGACTATGAAAATGAATGAATAATTAGAGGACTGCTGTTCCTCCTAATAACTTTAATCAAATATAAGTATCTAAAATTAAAATATTTCCTTCAGGAAAACTACACATCAGTCATATTTACATTAAATTGAGACATAACAAATTGTCAATGGTTTGCTGTTTTTAACATATATAATGGCAATTTTATACAATTCAACCCAATATCTTAATATATTTGTTCTTCAGGTTTTAGTAATTAAAAAAATAGAAAAAAGGTAACATTCTTTTTCACATTCAGTCCTCAAACTGCTTTTAGAAATATTACAGATTATGTAAAGTAAGTGTTCAGCTAGTGGTCATGTTTCATTTAGCATGTTTACTCTGAAAAGATAATAGCTACAAACAAAAGTAAATTCTCTAGGTACTTATTTTCTAGTTGTAATACTCTTTACTTTTTCACAATGAGCAACTTTTATCTGTGATCTTAGACAAATGCTATAGTGCAAGATCTACATACGGGCTTTACATATAGACAGGGAAAACACAGGACCTGCCAGAGTTAATATTGACAGAAAATGCATTTTTTTTCTCCAGAAATACATACCCCGAATAGAGCATATGTTGTATACAGCTGTAATGCCATAACCTCTGTTTTCTCTACCATGTGTTCTCAAAAGACTTGTTTTATTTTTTCAAGTCAAAACTTAGCTTTACTTCATATCAAATCTCAATTAGCAATTTATATAAAATTTATAATTACTGAAATACAAAACAATATAAAAATGGGATTTAAAAAATCATTTTTTATTCCAGTTAAGGAAGGAATCCCACAGCTCAGAGATATCCAATGTTAACATTTCGATCTGAAACCTGACAATAATTTTTAATGCATATATATAAATTATATAATTGGATTTTTAAAGTAAATGGCTTTATTATGATAGAATTCACATACCATACAATTCACCTATTGAAAATGTTTGACTCAATATTTTTTAGCATATTCACAGATACATACAACCTTCACCAGTCAATTTTAGAACATTTTCATCCCTTTAAGAAAAAACTCCATATGCTGTAGCTATCACTCTCCTTTCCTCCTCTTCCCAGCCTAAATGACTGCTCATCTACTTTCTGTCTCTGTTTTCTTATTTTTAACTTTCATATAAATGAAATCATGAAGTATGTGCTTTAATGTGACTGTCTTTTTCTACTTAGCAAGATGTTTTCAAGATTCATCCATGTTGTAGCATCTATCAGTTTTTTTCATTCCCCTTTAGGGTTGAATAATATTCCATTATATGTATATGTACCATTTGTTTATCTATTTGTCTTCTGAAGGACTTTTTATTGTGTTAAACTTTTGGCTATAATTACTAATGTAGAAGTTTCTGTTTAGACATCTGTTTTCATTTCCCTTAGGTATATACCTACAGCTGGAATTACTGGGTCAATCAGTGACTCGACGTTAAATCATTTGAGAAAATGCCAGACTGTTTTCATTTTGTAACTCAGCTATAGAACGATTATACAAGAAGAAAGGTCCATGAGGTATTCTGTTCAGAGCTCCCTGTTAAAAAGAGGTAGCAACAAAACAAAACATTGTCCCTACTCCACAAGAAATGCCATTGAGTTGGGACAAAATCACTTCTTTCTTCTCAACATGCAATATCTGTCCTTCTTTACTCATTTACAATTTTCCTGAGGTATAGTGAATGCTGTTGTAAAAACACCCTGACCCCCTTCAGAATCAACCCAGTATTATTGGCTGCTGATGGACTCACAGGCGAGATTTTCTCCAGAAATTGCTCTTAGCCAAAGGAAGGTTCCATGCTGTTTGCCTGTCTCTGGGCCAGTCTCCATTCAATGGCTGGTCATTGCAGGGAGGAGTGTGAAGAGCTGAAGAGGTGTGGGGCTTAAAACCCTTGCTTTAAGTGGGACAACCTTGAAGAGTCTTCAGGTCTACCGACCCTCTTTAAATCTACTTAGTCGTCTGTTCCAACCACATCACAATTTAACTTCACCCTCTTCCAATATTGCTTCCCTCAGCCTTCGTGGAGATTGCTTCTGAACATACTTCCTAGTAAACCTTATGAGCTCGAACACCAGCATCTCAGAGTGTGTTTCCCAGGACACTCCTCTATGCCTAGGAGAGTCAGAGGGATGTTGCAGAAGACCCCTTGAGTTTACCCATTGTGCGGGCATGCTATTTCTAATCTCTGGAACTTGTGAATAAGTTATATTACATGGTAAAGGGGCATTGAGGCTGCAGATAACATTAAGATTGCTAATCAGATTATAAAATGGGAAGATGTTTCTGAATAACCCAGCTGCACCCAATGTTATCCAAAAAGACCTCTAAAATAGGAGAGAGAGACATAAGAGGGAGGGCTGAGAGTTGATAGCATGAGAAAGACTTGAAGGAACAAAAACTAATGATGATTTTGAACATGGAGAAAAGGAGACAAGAGGTAAGGAATGTTAGCAACCTCAAAAAGCTGGAAGGTAAGGAAACAGATTTTTCCCTAGAGCCCCCAAAAGAAACAGTCTTGCCTACACTTTAATTTTACCCAATGAAACTGACTTCAGATTTGCGATCTCCAGAAATGTAAGAGAAAGAATTTATTACAGCAGCGACAGAAAACAGATACACTTGGATTCTTCTCTGTTTTTACAGCACATTGTTTTAACTTTGTCACTGACAGTTTATATATCTTCCTCTAGGAGTCTGTACCTTTCTTGAAAAAGAAAATTATGCCTAATTTATATTTGACCCCCAGTCCTACAATACAGCATGATTATTCAGGATAGGTAGCAAAATATAATATGTTTGTGTAATTAGTTAATGAGGAGATAGGTGAAATAAGCTCTGCTTTTAACACCCCAGGAGTAGGTAGCCAAATATAATTTATGAAGTAGAATAACCATCTTCTCCTTCACATTACATTGTCTAGAAATATCTTCTTTTCCTATGGATGTAGCTTTGGGCCTACCCAAGTGTCAAACATGGAAGAAATACTATCCACAGGTATGGTTCAATATTCAAACTCAAAAAGATGTTTTTCATACATTGTCTTTGTTCTCAACTCTAGCCTTTACATGAACCTATTTGCTTATTTTTTGAAGATCCATTTGAGTTCACATTAGTAGACTAGGTATAAAATTACATTTTTGTTAAACATAGTTATAAGAAATACTTTTTTTTATTTAGAAGTTTTAGTTTGTTTTACTGCTCAACATCTTTGTTTGTTCTTTGAAAATTCTTCTAGCACCTGATTAATCTTCTCTCTCATATCCCTGCTCTGTTCAGGAGGGGGAAATCATTATTAAAGTAATTAAAACTTTATGAAATCAGATTTAAAACAGAAAACAAAATAAAAATACAAATACATGTTTAAAAAAACATTACTTCTTCAACAAATCAACTTTATCACTGTTAAAAAATATGAGTTATAGTATAAGCGACCTATGTAAAATCAAGTAATTTTTTGTCAGAAAACATTTTTTCTTGCAATTTTATGGAACAGACAAAGCAGGAAATAATTACTCTCAGCATCATACCATTGCCAGTTTCAGAAATAGACACAACAAAAAATATCTGAATAGCTAATACTTTAGAGCTGATTCAAAACCACTATTAAAGTCTGCTTTGCATTACAGTGTAAAAACAGTAGCCCTGGGATCCCTTGCAAAAAAGGCGGGGGTGAGCGATGAGAGCAGATTTATCTTCTGTTGTAAAAATTGACACCTTTTTTATACACTGGGTTCATTCTCCAAGGCATTCCACAATTGCATCTGACATGCAGAATTTTATTTTATTTTATTACAATTAAAATATATACAGATTTAAAGAATATAAATCACCTATTAATAGGATGGCTTTGGGAAATGTTTTCTACTTCCTAAGCAACATTGAGTTGAAAAGAATTGATAGGAAAGAACAACAAATAAAAGGGTCAGTATGTTACATCATGAGAATTTGAAAAGTTTTATATAAGAAAAGTCTTAAAGGTCAGAGAAAAGTGTGAGTAGGTTTCACTACCCATGTTACATTACTAGGTAATATTAATGTCAATCATCACTGAACTTATATGAAAAAATAAATGAACACTCACCCTAACCCAATACCCCCAAAAGGAAGGAAGGTCAGCGGTCACCAGGTTAAAGGAAAACTGTTTGTGGGCCATTATTTCCCCACCATCTCTTATTGTAGGTGATGGCTGTGACTCAGTTCAGCCTTCTGGCATTCATAAGCTCCTTGTTTTCTCTGTCTGCTTATCCATCTGTGCAAATAAGATTCAGTGTGACTTTAAGTCTGTCTCAAATGAAATTCAGTTGTAAGGTAAGAACTGCTAATAAAAGTGAACAAATAGAATTTTAAAAGTTTTAATATGTTAAATTGTAAGTCAACTTCATGTAAACACTCATTTTAATATGAAATTAACTTATAACCATAATAACTCTTATATAATAGGTGCTTTCTTATCACTAGTTTACTTGTGAATCTGGAACTGCTAAGACCTTATGCAAAACCAGAAGCATCTTAGGTCACAGTGAAGATTATAGAATTTTTAGTAGGTGTTAAGCTGCATATCTGTGACTTTTTCAACTCAAGGGACATATTATTGGGTGTTATTTTCCCTCCCATATAAAATCACATTGATTTCCAAGCACAAAAAGAAGCTACTTTAATTTTCTTGTAATTTCTTAAATTGTATCAGGTCAGACTAGCTGCGGCCGAGATCCATTTTAGCTGTTAATCAACTACCACCTCTGTGGAATTATAATAAAGGTTCTTGCATGTTTCTTTGTTCATTTATTTGTTTCTGAAACTACATTGGGTAGCTGCCATCTAAATTTAGCACAGAAGTTGATAAGGTTGAAGACCCAGCATTTTTATTTATGAAAAAAAAAAAAAGTAAAAAAATGTTCACATGTCCGATGGGCTTCCTAAATAAAACTTGTATTTTTAAAATAAATTAAACAATTCAGAAGCTAATGAGAACTTTGTTGAGTCACACCACAAACGTGATTGAAATTAACTAACATATTCACTTTGTTGGCATAACAGACATTTTCATGAACCCAACTCATCTTGGCTTTAAAAAGTGTACAATTTTTTAGATCTGATAAATAAAATCAATATTAATACCTAAGAGAACAGCAGGAGCCATGTTTAATTGTGCAGAGGAGCACCAAGATGAATATTTAATATGCTGTCCACTTAGGGTACACTAAATATAATCATTGGCACTTGTCCAGCTAAAGAAAAAAGAAGTGGGGGAGAAAACTACATACTGCTTATTTTAATTAGGTGAAATTATGTGGATTAATAAAGCATGACAGCCAGCCTAATGAGAGGAGAGACCCATGTTTATGAGAGAATTATTGGTGACAAAAATGTTGGCAGTATGCATGCTTTACTGAGGCGGTTGAAAGCCACTATTTTATCTTCTCATTCATAATTTCCTGCAATGTCTTTTAGAAATAAACTGATATGAAGGAGGAGAAAAAAACAAGGAGTGCTTCTTATTTTCTTTGTTTAACAAAGATTTAGATAATATGTTTGGAGTATTTCTGAAGATAATATAAAAAGTTGCCAATTATTGGTACTCTCTGCTTCTCTCATACTCATCCGACTCTCTTCTCTCTCTCTGGATTATCTCCTGTTTGATTCTTTCACATATATTAGATACATATGTGTAAATATGTTATATATACACACATATATATATATATATATATATATATGCACACACTTGTTTTTCTTATTATAGAAAAAAGATCTTTGTAAAGCATTTGAAACAGACAAAATGTAACAAGGAAGGTGTTGTAAAATAACAGAATGATTATTTTCCCATATTTTTTCTTCTTTCTCTTATCTGTATTAAGAGAGATACACAGAGTGCTTAGTTCATAGTTAGGACTCTGTAATTTTGGTTAAAGTGATTTCTAATTTAAAACATATTTTATAAAAGTAGCTTTACTTGATATCATTAAAACTGTGGGGAAAAATTGTTTTTCAACTGCTAGCTCATAAGTCATATTGCTATTAAAACCTAGCATATACTAAGCATAATACCATAAGCTAAAGTTTGAAGATTGGTAAATCTTGCTGTTTAAAAAACTCATGTCTAGCAAAAATTATCAAATTCATCATTTTAAAAGTTTTAAGCTGAAAAATATATATGAAATATAAAAATGTTGCCTATATAACTAATGTGTAATTCTTTTGACATCATAAAGAAAAATTTATACATTAATAGAAATTGTGTTATGAGAGCATTTAAATCACAAAAGAAAAACATGCAAGATCCAATAACTAACTGATACAAATTATTACATTCAATTATTCAGTAAATATAAATGAAAACACTCAACACATAAAATGTTTGCCTAGAATATTTTCAAAAAAACTAAATTTAAAATAGAAAATATTTAGTGCCATTAAGATATCAAATAAATAAATGGTCATTTTCGCCTAACACTTGTTGAAACATAAATTATACTGACCTTTTAGAAGGTCATTTGTTAATATACAATAAATGCTTTTTCTAAGTGATGATTTGTGTTCATAACTTTAGAGATTAATTAAACATATGACGATGTTAGGCTCTCCTTTTTATATTGTTGTATACAAGGGTAAAAAAGAAAATTAACCAGAAATAGAAATTAGTTTTAAAAATTAGAATTTTATATTGTGGTTTATATTGTTATTTTTAAAATAATTTTATTTAGCTATAAGGAGAAATGTTTAAAATATATTGTTAAATAAGAAAAGCTGGTTATAAAAAGTGTGTGCATTATAAGACTTCTTTGTAATTTCTCTTTTGTTATATGGAAAGCCTAAATTGATATTCTTCAGTTTAGGGGGTGGTTAAATTAAAGATGCTCTTTATTTGCTTTTAATTTTCCAAATACATGTATTTTATGTGATAGTTTAAAAATAAGGAAAAATTAAAGACTAGATAGAAATTAGTTTTAAAAATGTAGATGAAGAACACAACTGCTGATATAATATTATATATACAAATATTATTTTTATATCTACTTGTATACCTCAAAAAAAAGAAGAGATTATGTCCTCATTGGAACTTGATGCCAAATGAGCAGTCCTCATAACTCTGATTCACCACTAAACTCTGTAGGAAGCAAGAGCAGGACAAGAAAGGCTATGGGGAAGAGAAGAGAGTGGGTCAGCAAGGAGAATGAAGTTGATGTAAATGAATCAGTTCACTCTCACTCTGAAATTACTGAAAGAGCTAAGAGTGTCCTGAGAGCTCAACACAGTCTACAGGTAATAGACCTAAAAGACTGGAATACAAAATGGCAGTCTTTATAACCCATATCTTTAGGGAGACAACACCAAAGAGGAAAAGGTGAACTACCTTTTACAATGGTGAAAGAAAAAAAAAAGCAAAAAGAGGAAATATGTGTCCCTCAAAGCTAAAAAAAGAACTAAACTTAAAAATTATATAACCTCTCTTGCCCACCAAAAAATAAAAGTCAGAATTTATGCTGTACTAACAGAAGAGTGTACCATTTAATTAGAATTCATATAAACCACACCAAATACACAAAAATGAACAGAAAACAAATTAAATTAATACAGATTTATTATAAATAATCATAAAATTATATCAAACACAGATCCAATGATGAAAATTGCCTCCAAAACAAATAATCATGAAGCAGATGAAAACTGTCAAGATACAGTCCAAACTAAATTATATTATACTCAAAAATGCACTCAGGAATATGAAAAACCACCTTGAACAGAAATTTAAAACTAAAAATTGGACTAGAATATAAAGAAATAGAAGAATTTATTAAACTCAAATGGATAAGAAAGACAAAATTATCTCAGAAATGGCTAAATTTGAAGACATTTAAGTGAACATATTAAAAACATATTTTAAAATAATCATTAAAAACAGTAGAAAACCAACAGCAGAAAATCAGTAGGACAAGAATGTGATTTTTAAAAATGAGGTTTAAGGAGAAAATAGTGAAGTAAAAGAGAGCCAAGGGAAGGATACCATTCCCAATAACCAGCATTCCTGGAAAATAAAAACAAAACAATGAAATAGAATTAATATTTAGATCATAATCTGAGTAAATGTTGTAGAAATGAGGAAGGACCTGAATACACATAATAAAAGAACACACAATGCCCATAGGAAATTTAACTCACATCAAGAAACCTTGAGACAAATTCTCATAAAATCATTTGATTTCAAAAATTAAAACAAAATCTTCAAAGACTTTTAAGAGTAACTTTTTAGTTTAAAATCACATGGCAAATAAGATAGTTTTAATGAAGTGTAACAACCACAACAAAACAGAAAAGCACAAAGTCATTTTTCTTTCAATTGTAAATCCAGGGTCCTTTCTTGAGGCTTAAATGCCTCCTCAATTAATTATACTTAAATATTGGTAGGATAAAGATGTCATCAAAAGACTATTTGGCATTCCTATGTTAATAAACTTAAAAATTTTTTATTCAATTCATTCACATTTCTTATTTAATCTAAGAAACACCACAACTAATCTTTGGTGCACCATATTAATGGGTGCTGAAAGGGTAAAATAATAATTTTACATAAATGTCAAGGTAACATTGTCAACACTTCTATCTTAATTTGTAATTTAGAAGTAACATTCTGTGAAGTATAAAATTCTTGGGTTTTTAAGATATGAAGTATCCAGAGTTGTCCATATAAGATTCATGATATTAAAACCACCTGTTTTCTGTTGAAGTCAGATGATATCCGGAGTTATCATTTCATACAGAGGTGGTACGGAATTCTATAAGGCATCTCAGTGAGCTCAAAAGGCTAACATAGTTAGGAGCCCTGAAACATAATTCCCTCAAATAGATTTTTCCTAAGAGAATACATTCTGCTTTTTCTCTAAAAGCATACTGTCTTCCAACATCTTCTACAGATCTGATTCTAAGTTGAAAATCATTTTTAATCAACTGGCTTTTGATTTTAATACTAATCATGATTAAATGACAATATCAGGAAAATATTTCATAATAAATAACAACAAATGTTCATCTATTAACTCTACTACGATTACCCTTACAAAGCAAGAATGAGAAAGAGAGAGGTAAATGTAATAACATTAATTTAAATTTTAACCATTTGGAATCCCACTGTAGTATCTGTACAATATTTAATTTTCTCACTGCATTATTAGTTACATAATTCAAATTAATTTATCAGAGGAAAACACATTAAATTTTAATTGTCCAAATTTACTGTATATTATTCTACATTTTTTTCTTTTTTCTTTTACATTTTATACATTTTTTTATTATAGTGACATTAACAAAATCCCATAAATTTCAAGTGTACAATTCAACAGCCAGTCATATATATATATAAATGTACTACTGTCCGTTCACCGCCCATAGTTAGATTTATTGCACTCACCACACAGTTGACCCCTTTTACCCATCTACTTCCCTCCTCCTCTCCTACCGACTGATAGCCACTAGTCTGTGTCCATGTCCATGAGTTTCTGTTTGTTTGTCCTGTTCATTTGTTGCTTTTAGATATGTAAGTGATATGTGACTTTCAACTTATTCTATCTGGCTTATATCACTTAGCATGATTATCTCAAGATCTATCCATGTTGTCACATATGACATGTTGTCTTATAGTTGAGTAACATTCATTGTATATATGTACCACAATTTCTTTATCCAATCATCTATTGTAGGGTACTTCAGTTGCTTCCATGTTCCGACCACAGTGAATAAAGTTGCTATGAACATTCTGTGCATCTATCTTTTCAGTTAAATATTTTTAAATCTTTTGGATAAATACTCACTAGAGTGCTTGCTGGATTATATGGTAGATTAATTCTTAGTTGTTTGAGAAACCTCCATGTCTTACATTTTTCTAAGCAGTATTACTACAAATTCCATATTATCAACCTACCTATCTATCCTCTATTTTCTCCAGTAATCCATCTACACTCATACATACATTTACTTAATTTAAAACTGTCTGGGGTGTTTTGCATTGTAATTAAAAATTCATGATGAAGGACACAGGGCAATATGACATTCACAACGAATTTTGCAACCAACTTGGCTAACTTGGTCTCTAGAGTAGTACTCTTTTATACTAACTGCTTCTTGACTATTAGAAGCACTATTTTAACATTAAACAAAATTGAAGTAAACTTATATTTTGAGCTCAGCTTTAACTTAAACTCACACGAACTCTAGAAGTTCTTATCCAGAATCTTGTAAGAAAAACAGATCTCATTAAGTTTCTCTAGCAAGCTCCATGAAAAGATTATTGAAGTCACTAAGTTAATGCATGTGTCTGTCCCTTGTCCTTGAAGGTATCAAGAGAGATGAGAAGTTAGAAATAAATGTAGTTTCTGGAACTACTCTATTAAGAACCCACCATCCCGAGTTAGAAGTATGACTTTACTGATTGGGGTATTATTCAAAGCGTCTAAAAGTACTTCAAAAGAGAATTAGAAAGTAGTTGGTTACTCTTCTTACTACAAATTTCTTTATCGTGGTGGGTGTCAACTTCTCAGATTTCAAAAAACTAAGGTAATCTTAAATATTTCACTATACTTAAATGTCACTAAAAAATGAACAGAACCTGATTATAAGCCCCATAATGGCATTGACTATTTCTGATCTTCCCTAATCATTGGTTCTCTGGTCTTCACTATACTGCCTAGCATAGGTGAAGCAACACAAAATTAGTGGAATAAATAAAGGAATGATTTCACCTTTTTTACTATGCACATACCTATTCACATTTTAATTTAAAATATAAAACAATTACCTACTAGATAATAATTACAAAATGTGTACTCTTCATTTGTGTAAAAAATAAATAAAATACTACTGTTCATACTATAGCTATGTGCCTTTTATAGCATACTTAAAGCCAAGCATATTTATTTATCTTGACCTTTAAAACTCACTGAGCTACCAATAATTTTCCTTTTGGATAATTGTTACTAATTTTAAAAAGTGTTTTATCTCATCTATCATAGATAATAACACAACAAAATAAAGGAAGATGCTTTTCTAAGAATGTTATTGTGTAATTCATTTGATTGGGCTAATCATTCTTATTTTCCTTGACCACTTTCATGTTAATTCTCACCTAAGGGTAATAACAATTACTAGTGAGAGAGGAACAGCTTAGTAGTTGAATCTTGTGCCTGACTCAGCCAGTAGAATACTGGCAATTTCAGCACATGGTTCAGTTTGTTGCACCAATGAACTTTGTATAACAACCACTTCCTTGCTTCTAATGATGGGGTGGCCAAAAATTAAGAAGAGAAGATTTCCACATGACACCCAGGTTAAAGTGCTAACAGATTTCAGTTCCTTTGCTTATTTTTGGTTCAGAGCAGATGAAAGAGAGCATCTAGCAAAACAATTCAAAGAATCAAGGACTCCAGCCAAATGTTACTTTCTGGCATTTCTTATGTCCCACCCTTAACATTTGTTTTTTGACCTAAACTCCCTTGGTCCAGGGCTGAGGTTCTGAGCAGTTCAGTAGTGCAGAGGGTCTGCCCTCTTCAAGGGTCCCACTGGGTCCTGCTGGAAGAGGCGTTCATTCAAGACTTCTGAGAACAAGAGCCTTTTCATAACCTCAATTACCACAGGGTCAGTATGCACCCGGGCATTTTCCAGAGGTACTTGGCTTGCCTGGCAAGCAGCTGTGGCCCGAGAATTGCTCTGAAACCAAGTTAAACTGTCATCAGTGTCTGTCTCTTAATGACAGCAGCAACAGAGGATATTTTCTGATAATTGGCTTTTTGAGCAACCAGATCCAGGATCTGACTCTTGAACAAATAAAGCCTTGTTAGGATTAAACCCCCATTAGTAATTCATAAGAAATTTCTGTCAAATTTGTGTGTGTGATTTGGATAGAACAAAAGAACATTAATTTCCTGACTATAAGACATCATATGCTTTAACTTTATTCATATATTTTACTTTTTTAAAAAATATATTACATCTTTTCAATAAATAAATTTATGATCTGCCATGAGATTCATGCATAAGAATTGAAAATTACCATGAAGCTGATGGTATTCTGTCAACTGAGAATCTCTCTATCTCTTCAGGACTCATGCATTCAGCAAAGTCTAGGTATAGATCAAAATATGGTATGAAAAGGACATTAGGATGAAACAAATCAAGTGATCCAGTTAGATTAAAAACAACATTCAGCTTGACAAAATCCAAGTTAGAATGTCTCAAATCAAAAGTGAAAACTCAACCAAATAGTTTAACTTAAAGTCTACTATGCGGCCTTATTAAGGAACTAAACGTGTTGTAGTCACATCCATTTGAATGTTTATGATATATTATAAACGTACACATTTTATGCATTATGAAAGCTTCCTTTGATCTCTTCTGAGAACTACAAGAACTTACTGACAATTGCTTTAGCTTGACAGTTTTTTGGAGAAAATCCATTAAAGCACACAGAAAATCACATGTTATCATTCTGAGGTAATTTATTCTAAAAAAGAAAAAAAAGTTTTGCCTGAGATAATTCAAAAATTGAGATAGGGACTTCTTATAATGTAATTGTTGCTAATAACTGTGTGCGTGTGTGTGTCAAAGTTATACAAAATGTTCAACAATGTTTATTGTTAGGTATTTAAAACTCCAGTAGTAACGCAAAATATTGATATTTTTTTTCTTTTTTTTTTTTTTTTTTAGTATCCTGGCTTTTATACATATTAATGGTCTTTATGTACTTCTTTGTTTATAAAGATTCCCAGGGTTTTTCATTCTTCTTTCCCATTTCTTTTATACATTGTATCTTGTTCTTTCAATTACTTCCTCTATCTGGAGACCTCTACAGAGTCTAGGCCTACAAAAATGGGTAGGTCAGGGTACCACATTAAGCTGTACTCTGTCCCAAGTACTTGAAGTAGTACCTGGCATGTACAGACACTCAAACAATGTTTGTTAAAGGGTGAATATCTAAAACTTTGAATTATCAAAACAATTACAAGGGTACTGGTCAGTATCATGTCAGCGAAAAGGCTGAGGTATTCCTGGAAATACTTGAGAAAAGTTTTCATAATAACATTACCCTTATAACTTCATGAAATTTATAGTGTAGGAATCAATCTGTCTTCTTAGGCTCATGTTGATCTAGCTGTATATAGTTATATAAATTTATATATATATAAAAAATATATATTTATATATATATTTTTTTAAGAAGACAAGAAAAATTGTGTAGACACAAACTATTTCTAAATTTTTAAGCAATTTTTTTAGCTTTTTAGCTGCATAAATAAATGTTGTTTAGAAAAAAATAAATGCATAAGTGAGTGAGTTTGAGTATCAATTTATTTCCTGTAAACAAAATTTTCTAGATAGTAGATTCTGGTTAAATATATATCTATATCTAGCATGGAATCCATGATAAGACCTTGCCATAACAGAATCTTATCAACTATCCTTTAATTAATTGATTTCACCAGTTAGCATTTATATGTTCAAGAAAGCAAAAATTAAATCTTCTATATAATAGTTACCATTACAGGGACTTTTAAAAAATTTTATCATCACAAACCATGAGGAATGAATTAAAAAAGGAAACACCCTTATTGATTATAAGGTCAAGACACTGTTCTAGAAATTATGTATACCTATGTGTATGGAGGGAGGGAAGAAGATAAGAGAAGGAAGATAATAAATTAAGGGGGAAGGGAAAAAGAGAGGTAGAGGGGGAAAATAAAGGTAAGGGAGAGGGAAGGAAGGAGCAAGAGAGGGAGGGAGGGAGGAAGGGAGGGAGGAAAGAGAGGTATTAATAGGAGAGGAGAGGGATAAAGTACTTAAAGGAGGTTTCCTCACTGACCACAAGTCTGTTTGGAAATTAGAACTAAAGAGACAAGGGATGGTCTTGACCTCTTACAGTCCAAACTTTAATAGTGAGAATAAAGTAATGAATTCAGAGGACATATTCCAGCAGATATTAGTGAAGTAATTGAGAGTATAAGAGGGAAAGGATTATTAGATGTGTTACCAGGACCACTCCAAATCCCGAGGCTGTCTCCTTTGTTGGCCAGCGGTGGCACAGAATGTAGGACAGGGACTTATCCTGACTTGACTTGGGCTCCCTTCCTGATTTGAATCACAACAATACTAAAGGATCAATCTCATAGTCTTCGTTTTGCAGATGAGAAAACTAAAGTTCCACAGGATTAGAACCATAGCTGGTCCATGATCCATCTGTGAAGAAACCATACATGTTGATTGCAAAATCTTGGGTCATGAGAGGTGTTGTCTAGTGGAGGCTCAGATAACACGTACATGTATGTGTTGGCTATTTCTATGGCCAGCAGATGGCTTTAAAATGCAACTTAAATAAGCAGATATTAGATGTTTGTATTTGTTTTTTATTGCTGAATAATAAATTACAACACAGCAAACGTTTATTATCTCATAGTTTTGTAGGTCATTGTCTGGGCAGGGTTTAACTGGATTGTCAGTGCAAGGCCTCATGAGGCTGTAATCGAGATGTCATTTGTGTCTGTGATCTCTTTCAAGAATTGGTGTTCTCTTTCCTACTTCACTGGCTATTGGCAGGTTCTAGAGACTATCGACTATTCTCTGCCATGTGGTTCTCTCTACACTATGTAATTTGCTTCTTGAAGTTTAGCAGGAAAATGCCTTTCTTTTCTTTGGTCTCTGCCTCTTGATCCTCTTTTGAAGGACTCATCTGAGTAAATCAGATCCATCCAGGGTAATCTTCCTTTTAATTAACATATAGTTCACTGATTAAAGGCTTTAGTTACAGCTGCAATATTCCTTCACCTTTGCCAGAAAAGGTAATATGATCAGGAAAGTGATATAGCATCCTACTTCACCATATTCTCTAGGTTGGAAAAAAGTTAAGTTTCTGACCACACTCAAAGACAGGGGCTTAAACAAGGGCACCGTACATTGGGAGTTCTTTCAAAATTCTATCTCGTACAAGGTATGCAGTACAAACATACCTAGGGCATAGGGCTTTCCTTCTTATATCAGCCTCTGCCACACTTTCATGTCACCTTCCTACTCCACACATATAGCTGCATTTGTAAATTCCCATTTACTACTTTAATATGACAAAAGTATGACTAAGTAGCTAAGTGCCTGGGTTTCTTAAAATTAATAGATCTTGAAGAAAAAATGATGGTTTTAAAATACATTTTAAAAGAGTTGTTTATTCTTATTCTTGATCTAATGGTCAAAACACAGTAGTGATCTGGGAAGCAGGGGAAGGATAAGTTTACTTTGTCTAAATGAACGCTTGCTTGGTTTCTTATAGCTATATTCAAAATAACTTATAGATAATCTCAAAATGTAGCAGAGATCAAGCAATTCCTTCTAAATTTTTCTACTAAAAGAGTGGATCATGCATCAACCAAATTTTTCTAGACATTTGTTTGAAATGCAGAATTGTGGGCTTAATGCCAGACCTACTGGTTCAGAGTATTTTTTGTAACAAGATCCAGGTGATTTTTTTTTTTTTTTTTGCACATCATTGTTTGAGAAGTGTTATTTGGAAAAGCTTGCATGAATTTTACATATTCTCACATATCTATGCCTTTGACTATTCATTCTTTCCTTTACTTGTTGATTTAACATTAAATATATAGCAAAGTTTTTAAAGATTCTTCTAGATATTTAGTGATATCTACATAAATGTGCTTGACTAAATTTGGAATCATAAAAGTGGGAAAATTAGGAGAACAGAGAGATGAACATATTTCTAGTGTCCCTCTTACTCTTTATTTTCCTTTTTTGACCGGAACACTCACAGAAGCCATAGACCTCAGCTCCTCTTTCCTATCACAAAGAGACAGAGATAAAATTTAGATTAAACAATAAAGTCAAGCTGGAAATTCCAGAAGAGAATGAAATGAATTAAAGAATATTTTCAGCTTGCCAAGGTAGTCTTTTTTAACTTTATCAATCATTAAAAGATAAAGAAGAAATCATAAGACAGCATGATACTGTTTACGTTCCTTACCATTGCAAAGGAGTCTATACTTTATAGAACTCAGAAAAAGCTGCAAGTCATTTGTGATATGGTATACTTCGATTATTTGAAGTGAGAATTCAAAAGACATTTTGCATTAAGAAATTCCTCTAAAACTATAAAAAAGTTATATAAGCACACTAATGATTCAAAGTCTATGGTTTGATGAACCATCAAGCTCAATTAAAAAGTTGAACAATATAAGAAGATGGAAGGAGAGAGCTTCTTTTTAAAATATTTTCTTCCCACATTTGATATTTGTCAAAGAAATAATGAGTTTTGCTTTCATATCTTTTCAATACACTATATTCAAAATTACTGAGTTCAACATAATTTATTTTCACTTTCATATTGTGAAAGATGAATATACTCAAAATCAGTTATATTCTACAAAAAAACCCCTTGGTTTCATCAGAAATCCTCGATTGTCGATTTTGCTTGAAGATGACATGTATTGTGAAGTCATAACAGAATTAGAAATCCACCACTGATTGACTGTATCCTTGAGCAAACTGCTCAAACTACTTCAGCTTCAGTTTCATGGTTTTATAGGGTAGAATATTAGTAAATCCTTACATAATTATGATGACAAAATGGATAGTCTATGTAATTCAATTAATATAATGTCTGACAAATAATAAATGCTCAAAACATAGCTGTTGTTGGTACAAATATATGAATGCATGCTTCAAAACCATATCTTTAATTACTTTAAGATATTTAAAAATATAATCAGTTAGAACTCTTCTTCATTAACAGCTGTGACTATAATGCAATTTAATGCTATAATGCATATTATCAAATCTCCTGATGATGAAATAGTGAATGGAGATCACTCATTTATGTTGACAAAGATTGAAGTTATCATCTGGGTAATTGTCTTACCCCTGTGTACTATAATTTTTATATTTTACTTTATTAAGAAAATTTAAAAAGAAAGGTAAAAACAAATGGTATATTAAGTTGTACTTATTTCATGAGCATTGAGCAATGATTGCTATGAATAACAAAATTAGTTATGATTTCATCAATGATTTTTATTTCATCAGTCCTGTTAAAATGGAAAAACAAATAGTTTTTCTAAATTAGTTTGGTCTGGTTTCAAACAAATGTCACCCTGATTCAAAGATGTTTATTGTATATAAACCATAATTTTAACGCTATAAATATATTTCAAGGTACTGTAATATTATTGCAAGATTTCTGCTTTAAGATATCTATGCCCAAAGAAAATCAAGTAAACACACATCAAAAAATGGGAGTCTGTGACAGAATAGCTTAAAGAAACTTGTTTATGAAAAGAGAAAAAAAAAACTCGTTTTCATAAATCACATATTGTGAGCCAAGTTTTATGGACTAGACAGAGAAATCTGTGGAAACATGAAAATAAAAATCAAGAAAAGGAATTATCCTAGATGGAGTTATTCATTTTCTTGTGTACTCACTTATTAAGTATATATCTGTGCCTTGTTAACTAATTTAGAAGACCCTTGAAAGCTCCTAGAAGTAAAGGAGAAGAAGAAGGTATGACTCCTTTGTTAGGGCCCAGGTATTATCAGAAGCAGATACAATGAGGAAGATTAGAATGCATTTGATTCCTCATTATAGGAAAGAATAGTGTAGAGAATAGATCTTGGAACCTTATATTAAATACTCTACTGCATGTGCTACCTTTATGATCATCTGTGGAGCTTCTATTAGCAACCACTACTGGAAAGCACACTACATCCATCTTTTACCTCCCCAACTATGCCACTTCTCTAAAGGATTGGACCAGAGATTGTTGTAAAATCTCATTTGAAAAGATGCGAAGTCTGTAGCTAGTTGTTGAGAATTGTTGGCTCTATATAATTATATTGACTTGAAGCTGGTAGCCATGCATTGCCATTCTCCAGCAAAAGGGTTTCCAAAGCAGAGAAGGTAGAGGGCATGTCATTTCCAAAACACAAGAAGAGTTTAGATCCAAGCTGCTTCCCAACAACGTCATTTCGAGCATGGTTGTTTAGAGTTTGTGTTCATCACAGGGCTAGTGCACTATGAAAATAGTTATCGCCACCATTCTTGCTTAGATTTCTCAAGCTGTCTCATTTTTTTTATAACCTAAGAATCTCAGCTAGCACAGATATGTAGGATGAAGCCAAGTCATGGTGACTCATTAAAGCCAAGCAGAGAAATTGTGCTTTGGTATAATAGAAAATGACACCATCAAAGACTTGGGCTAGAAACCTGAAGTGATCAAAGTGGTTTTAAGAAAGAGGGATTTGGCAGCAGTATTCAGGATCGATTAGATGATCCTAGAATCATGTAAGCCAGCTCAGAGTTTCATGCAGTATATGGAAAATCAGATTTGTAAATGTTACATATATCAGAATAAAATTAATACTTACTATTACAGAAGTAATGGCTACCATATGATAAAAATTTATTAAGCATGAAACACTGTACTTACTAAGAATTTTATGTATATTAGTGCATTCTATTTTTAGATTATCCTTTTATCTTAAAACATTACCCTTTTATCTTAAAACAATAAAATAAGGTTGGTAAAAGCAAACATCTGGCTTAGTTCTTTAGCTGAATTTAAACCCAGTAGTATTTGACACCAAGCATCTTGCCCTTTTGATTTCCAGTATTTCAATAACATGGATGTTATTGGAGCATACATCTTATATCACATTATTGGACCTGGGTTAGATGTTAGGGACATAAAAGTAAATAATCTCAGTTCTCTGAGAAGTTTATACTGACTACAATATTTTTGCAAAGAATATTACCAAAAACCTTTTTGTACAAAGTTTTTCAGAGAACAGTAGAATGTCTCATGATAACTGTCTCAAAGAACTTCAAGTGTAATTACCACATCCCCAAAGGAAAATAGCATTTACAAAGAGAAACATTTAAATACTCTAATTTAAAAGGGTTTCTTGAAATATCAGCAAGACCACAAAGTGAGATCAATATTGTAGAAGAGCAGGTAATCAGATAGCTGAAGTGAGATTTCTGGTTCTGTGGAAGATGACAAACCTACACTCACTGTTTAAATTTTCTTTGGAAAGGTCACAAAAGTGAGAAGGGGCATGAGCGAGCCTCATATTCTATTATGAAATCCTATGAAAAAACCCTTTAAGGTCAAAGGTGAAAGGGATCCAGGGTGTGGTGTGGTGGGGAGGGAACAGGAGTGTAAGTAAGTAGGGAGACAATGACAATGACCAACAGAGTCCAGTGAGAAATATTTTACCACATTCTTCCTCTATATCAACCTGGGAGGAAGTTTTCCAGCCCTGTCATCTCCAGGGTAGGAATACAGTAGTCCAGAGCCAGTGCCAAGAGCTGGCATGATAAACTGGTACGGAAACCCATCTGGATGGAAAATGAATAGGAAAAAAATAAAGGTAACATGCATCATCTTCCCCTCCCCACCCCGCCCCTAAAATACAGGAGGGATCTCTTTAAAAAGAAAAGTGTTCAGGACAGAGGTTAGATAGCAGTATTCTCAAGTGACAGTGTCAGCCCATATGTGTGTATATAAGGAGAGAGGACACAGAATATTTGAGTCCTTGATGTTACACCAGAAGCTCTCTTTTACAAAAGACACTTCCACACCTCTTATCTAGTCAGAGTCTATACCCAGATCCTGAATCAATCACCACTATGAGTACTCAAAACCAAAAATGTCAGTAGGTACTCCAAAAGAATATGTATTTAAAAGAAAAATGATTGCAACATCTATGGAATATATGGAATATAAAAGAGAATCCAAAAACAAATAAGTGACAGCAGAAGAAGCACAATTAATAGTCCAGATATATTACAAATTAAATAATAAAATCCAATAACAATATCTTTGCAAGAATAGAAATGAATGTTGAAAATGTGAAACAGAAACAAGTATCCATAAACAACAGGGACAGATATTCATAAGGTAGATTCTTGGTAGGGTTAATTGTTACTTTAAGTAAGGGATTTAATATATAACAAAATAGGCCAAGTTAATAAATGAACAGAGCACAGAAAGAGTGGGTTGAAGAAGCCTCCACAAAAATATATAAAAAATGAGATTTAAAATCTAATTGGTGTACAGTGCATAATAGAAATCAGCTATATAATAGAAATCTTTGAAATAAACAGAATAATAGTTCTTAGAAGAACAAATATTTTAAAAAGAGTGAAGTTTTCCTAGTATTTAAGCAACCTATTAGAAACTCATACTGAATGGGCTCATGATACTATATATGAAGGCAAAACTGAAATACACCTGAACTCATTTAAATAAATTTTGAAAAAATCAAAAACAAAGAAATGAATCTGGGATCTACCAGAGTGAAAAGATGGGCATACAAAGAACTAGGAATCTGTTTAGCATTGGTCATGTTAACAGCATCTCCTTATGTAAAATGGGGATATTCTCAAAAGCTGAAGGAAAAGAATGTGGTGCTCAACATTTCATATCAAGCTAAACTCACATTTAAATGGAAAGGTAAAACGACGCTATATTTCAGAATAAAAAGGCTCAGACTTGGACACACAATGACTTTGTTAGAAACAAACATTGGAGGAAACACACCGCTAAGAACAGAAATAAATTTGAAAGAGAGCCCTAAGAGGATGGTGTTTGCACTTAGTCTCACAAGACTTCCGAAACCACTCATTGTTCCCTCTTCAGCTGCACCTAGAGTTGACTATTCACTGTGATTTGTGTTACCACCCATCCAGATGACCAACTAAAAACCTGAGTACCATCTTAGCAAACTGTCTTTTTCTGTTTCCTTCCTGTTCAGTCTCCAAATCCTGTCACTTATTACTGCTTGTTGACACTTAATAATCAGCATCTCCCACGTGCATTTGACGGTTGCTTTATTCCACAATTTCTTAAATTGCCTGATCCATTTTCTGTCTACATGACATGTGGCATTTAAAAGGATTATTTGAAGGGACAAATTCCATCCATTAGAAGTGATCATTTTGCACATGCACTGCAATGACCTCACTTTGAGCCCCCTGCTGGTTAACTTCTTGCCCTAAACTCAGTGCAGACAAACTCTCCTCAGTATGTTTTTCCCTTACCTGCTAGTCTGGAGATAGTTCATATTTCTATGAAGACCCAAGATTTCATTACCTTTCCACAATACATTGAAATGATCCTATTTATCTTGCTATCTCTTCAATGAGATCCCCAAGCAACCTGAAGGCGGGAACTGTTTTCTTACTATTTATAAATATTTTTGAAACCACTGGAAAAAAATGAATAAATAAATAGGGGAAAAACAAACAGATTCTATGAGAACTGATCAAATGCCAGCTCCATCATTGTATATGGTCAAGTTATATAATTATCTGTCAGTTTTCTTTTTTCTCACTTATAAATAGGAACAGTAAAGCTTACTAAAGAGTTCTGTTGTAAATTTAAGTGGAATTATAATGTAAAACACATAGCACAATGTCTGTCACATAATAGATACACAACATAATTTTCTCCTCCAAGAAATAAATATCTTTTAAGAACTACTAGATGCACATTTACCATTATAAAGGATGAACTTTGGGTGTTTATCAAAACACTTCTAAGGTTATAATTAACAATCCTGATTCAATAGTTTGGTGGGTATGGGAAAATTTTTATTTTTGTCAAGAACCCAAGGAGACTGTAACACTGTTCTGCTGCTTATGCTAAGAAAAATGCTCTCTCTATGTTGAATTCTTTCTAGAATATGTGTATAAAGAGACAGAAGTAACAACAAAACAAAGCAATGAGTAGAGCGTGTTTGCCAGGGAAATCTTCTTCATGAAAATATCACAGTAGGAAGAACTCTACATTTATTTGGCAAAAAGAAAAAGTATTAGAGGTTTTAAGTGTTTGGAGAACCTTGTGTTGGATAGCATTTGGGATTAAAAAAACATGAGACCAGAGAGAGCTAAAATTTACATTCACAATAGAAAGTATTTTTGTTGTTGTTGTTAATGTTACTATCAGCATTAGTAGGTATGAGAGAGAATGATTACTCAGGATCCTACTAGAAAAAATTCCCAGAGATCTCTTTTCCCTTAGAAAAGGCTTCCATTACAGTGATCAACTCTTCTCATGAGAGATAGAGAATGAGGGAGGAAAGCAATGGCATGGAGACAATTTCTTCAAATCGAAACACGGAAAACAAATAAAGCTTAGCTTAACTGGATGTAAAGACAGTAACTTTAAAAAACCAAATGAGCAACTATTGGAGTCAGGATTATGGGGCCGGGGGACAGGGTAGACTGCACCTGCTGAGGAGGTGGGGATAAATTTAGGGGTAGAGAAAATTATTCTCACTGATGATCTCACAGCAGGAGCCTACAGTCAAGTCTAAAACATGAAGATTGATTATTGATGATTTCTCTATGTTGTGGCACCTCAGAACAAGTGTCTAGAAAAAAAAAAAAACCCTCAAACATTTAATAACATTTCCTTCAGTTTATAGTAAATAAAATTTCTTATCATGTCAAGAAGACTAACAGAAAAAAAGAATAAGGCATGTGAATTGATTACAGAAACCAGCAATTTTTTTAGGTACTTTCTTTGATTGTTTTTAAAGTGTGTTCATAAAGCTCTGATTTTAGTTTAAAGGTACACAATACAACATTTTTGCTTAGTACTCACAAATGCTAAGAATTTTCAAAAGAATAAACTGTTGTTTTTTTCTTTCTTTCTTTCTTCTTTTTTTTTTTTTGTTAACTTGCAATTATTTCCCATTGGTTATCAATTGTCAAGATGGATAGACACAGAAAAGACAATTGATACTCACGAGTTGGATAAATTGTGATAGCTGACTCTTAAAATTCTGCCAAATATAAAAAACTCAAACTTTACTTTCTCCGGTTATAACATCAGTGGGTCCCCTTGAGTGAATTATTACTTCAGATTTGACTCTCAGTCATTTTTCACTGTATCTATTGCATTTATTTTGCACTTTATCATTACAACTTTGGTATTTAGGGACAGAAATTTGGAAAACGAGGATGTCCAGACGACTACTTGTTAGTTCAATGAAAATTTAGGATGTATATTAAATCAATTCTAAATTAAGCTATAGGAAAAGGTTGAAATAAATTACCTTATTTTTTTTGTTTCTTTTTCTGCTGTTTGGATCCACTACTAGATTCTTAAAATACATTCGCTTAACAAGTGTTATCCCACAAGGCAGGCTATGCAGATCCTGATTATTTCTCCAGCACCAAAACTACAAATTCAATAAGTGCTCAGCATCACTCAGCTATTTGCTGAGTATACCGAAATTCAAATGGAACCCCAGGGCGTTGCTGAAAATATTGAAAGACATCTAATACTGTTCACTCATCATTTATCTTCTTTAGTGTCTAAAATCTGTGAATCTTGGAGAAACAGAGAAAAAAATTTAAGGAGTTGTTGTCAGGTTCATAGGGCTTTCCACTCCTTTTTTGTCGCTTGTCAGCAGAAGCATATTTTCAAGTCAGCTATGGCTATTGTTTTTATTTAATTCTTTATGTGGACTATTTACCTCTCTTTTCTTTTAAAGTTAGACATATCTAGAAATTTCAAAAATATATTGTCACATACATGTCTCAGTAAGCAAATAAACTTTAGGGGGTTAGAAAACCTCAGTGTCAAAGACCTTAATTAAAGTAGACCATAAAGACAACTTTGTTACACACCCCCCCCACCTCACACTCTGATAAGACATAAACAGTCTCATAGACATCAATCAGTAGCATTGCGTGGACGATGAAAAGGCATACTGTCCTGTTTATATCTGTTCATCTCCGACTACTGGCTGCTTTGGTGTTGGATATTTTGCCAATTAAATGGCACTGAAAATGTAGTCAATCACACACATTTCTATCTACGAGTTCTGTAACTTAAAATGTCCTCAGCAATGTTTTACATGCAAACAATGGTTGTTTGTATGGTTAA
>CM053508.1:37414807-37486401 GCA_028627145.1 Eidolon dupreanum | reverse complement strand
GATTGATTAATAATTACAGCACATTATGGTTGTCTGGTGATGGTGGAGATGACCTTTGATAATATTTATGTTTGCATTATGTTTGCCTTATTTGCTATACATTTCATTGAAAATTTCCCTAAAAGAGCAATTTTTCTTTCCATATGAGAATATCATTTCTGCAGAAGTGAGAGGAATTAAAGAAATAAATGGGTAACGAAAGAACTTAGCTTCTCAGTAGTGAGATGTTTATTGCTTCCCCCTTTTCATTTTTAAAAGAACATTTTAAATCTATCCTTGGCATTACCCAGTTTGAATGATAAATAACTTTACTAATAAGAGTAACCAAACAAATATTTTTCAGAAAAGAACTTACGAAATACTTTAAATGGAATCATTTTTGTCCTGGTGGGTGCTTCATAAATATTTGTTAACCAAAATAAATTATCTTTAAATGCTTGTCATTTCTGTTACTATTTTGGTGAGTGTATAAAGCACTTTAATACTCCTGAAGAGCAATTTCACAGGATGGGCCAGAAGACCTTAAAGTATGACTTTTTTCTTAGTTGACTAGAATCTTTAAAGTGGAACATGCTAATAACTTTTGATGAAACAAATGTATTCATAGGATTAAATGATGACAAAATACATAGAACCATTAGAAGATAGAGCTATATATAGATAGATAAGAACGTTCAGCAAAGCAATATTTATAATAATAAATGATTGAGGAAAATTACATATTTACTCTATTTTTCTAGTTCCTCAATGAAGAAGTTTAATATACTGTCTATAAAATCATCCATATGATAAAGTATATATAGCCATTAAAATTATATTTCACAGATTTGCTTATTTCTAAGAAAAAATGTTCATAATATGTCATTGACATTAAGAACAGGTTAAAAATATAAATGTCTTAAACTTGTTCAACCACTATGGAAAACAATGTGATGGTTCCTCAAAACATTAAAAATAAATCTACCATATGATTCATCACTTCCACTTCTGGGTATATATCCAAGGAAATGAAACCAGCATTTTGATGAGATATATGCACTCCCATATTTATAGCTGAATTATTTATGATAGCTAAGATATGAAAACAATCCAAATGCCCATAAATAGATAAATAGATTAAAGAGATGTGGTACAAATACACATTGAAATATTATTTAGCCACAAGAAAGAAATATATCTTCCCATCTGCAACAACATGGCTGGACCTTGAGCACATTATGCGAAGCAAGATTAATCAGACAGAGAAAGGCAAGTACTGTATGATATTACTTACACATAGAATTTTAAAAAGTTAGACCTTTAAAACACAGAATAAAATGGTGGTTTCATTACACTTGGAACTGTTTCTTTCAGGAGCTAACAACTATGAAATATGTTTTAAAATATTATAAAATTAAAAATATATATATGTATACAAATCATATGATTACCTGTAAAATTACAAATCCTTGATGAAGAAGTGAAGTTGTTTTAGAAAGTACAAAAGTAAGAAGGACTCATTAAAACTTTAGAATAAAAACAAATGCTTCTCTAGAAAACTAAAGAATAAAAATGGACATTGGATAAAGCTGTCAAAATATTCTAGTCTTCATACAGAATGTTGGGCAATTAACTTTTAATTATTTTAACCTAAATAGAAAATACTGCAGTGTACACACACACACACACACACACACACACACACACACACACGATAAATATTATTCAGCCATAAAAAAAAAAAATGAAATCTTACCATTTATGGTGAATGGGTGGACCTAGAGGGCATTATGCTAAGTGAAATAAGTCAGACAGAGAAAGACAAATACCATATGATTTCACTTATATGTGAAATCTAAAGAACAAAATTGAAAAACAAACAAAATGGAAACAGACTCATAGAGAACAAACTGGTGATTTCCAGATGGGAGGGAGGGGGTTAAGGAGCTGGGTGAAAAAGATGAAGGAATTAAGAAGTACAAATTGGTAGTTACAAAATAGTCATGGGTATGTAAAGTACAGCATAGGAAATATAGTCAATAATATTGTGATAAGTACGTATAGTGCAGGTGGGTACTAGACTAATCAGGGGACCACTTCGTAAATTATATAAATGTCAAATCACTATGCTGTACACCTGAAACTAATATTAAATAATATTGAATGTCAACTCTAATTGAAAAGTAAAAATTAAAAAAAAGAAAAGAAAAAAAAATACTGCAGTAGAAGTCAATGCTACTCCAAACCAAGTAATGGTAATGGCCAATAATAAAATTTTGAGCTCTAATGTCAAAAAGGCTCAGATAGACTCTTGGGATCATTTGGCTAACTACTATGTCACATAAGTGACAATAAAGAAGACCTAATGACAAATAGTTTCTCTTTAATGAATAAAATAAGGGCAGGAGTTACTCTGGTGCTAGTAATGTAAATGCTGAAAGGATCTAAAACAGTGTTTTCTTACTTATTCAGTGTGCCTTTCAGCATTTCATTTCTCTCCACCATTGCTCTCAAGAAGGAGGAATATACTAGCTGTTATTATACTATTTTCCTTACGTCCTCCTTCATTTTTCTTCCTTCTTCCCTCTCTCCCTCTTTCTTTTCTCTCTTTCTCATCATTTAGTTATTCATTTTTCTTTTAACAATGAAATTTTTCAACTAAAATATATACTAATGAAATTATTTTGAAAGTTTGCAAAACAGTACTACTCAGAGATAGCATTTCTGCTTGCAAAAAAATGCTGTCTTAGAAAAATAAGAAACCACAAAAGGAAATGTTGAATGTAATTTGATACAGGATAAGATATATAAATTATATCACTAAGTGAGGTGGTTGGCTGATGTGTCTTGTAATTTTAACAAATAATTTAGGTTATATTTATTCTATGTGTTAACAATTCACTGTTATCTTTTGAAAACAGTATAAACCCTCCTTATTTAATCCTCCTGTGGTCTTTATTCTTTTTTATGCTAGAGAGGAATAATAGATGTAAAAAAAATTACATTCTTTCTGCCTGGTAAATTTTGACAGTGGGATATGTGACCAGAAGTGTGTCCCTTATTATTGTTCAAGAATAGTTTTACAATAAAATCATAATTATTATACAAGTATACAATATCAAAAAAGTCATATGAAAAATTTTATTTAACTAATTAATTAATATGGGAAACAGTAGGCTACTAGAACTAATTCAAAAAAGTATTTGAAAAACACATATGTATATAGGTCATTAGGAAAACTGAAATGATTTATAAACTGGTTAATGTTTATAAATCATAAGAAATTAAATCTTCACCTACACCATTTGCATTTTATGGATGAGAATTATTTGCATCACTATCAGTATTCTATTACAGAGTTAAGAAGCCCAGAGACAATGAAAGTTGAGTTAACTTGGAAAAATGTGCTAGCCAGGGCATCCAGTCACATTTTTTGCCCATATCAAAATCTTTAAAATATTTCCATAATACTGTCTACATTCTACAGCAGTGAATTACATAGCTTAGATCAGATTTTTGTTTTGTTTTGTTTTGTTTTGTTTTGTTTTTAGAAATTTCGTTCCTCTGCATTATTTAGGATGTAATGAATATGAACGAATAGTCACACTTTATGGAACTTAGTTCTACAGCAAATACAGGAAATCGCTGGATCCAAAGAACTTTATATTGATAGAGAAGAGATTATGATAAAAAAAAATGTGCTTAGAGATTTTGCATGATGTACTAATGTCAAAGTAAAAAATACTGAGAAATGTTGATTCAGAAGAGAACTTCTACATATTTACATGTATTATAAAAGAATCTATTAAGTCCTAAGTGTGATACAGACATAAACACTCACATGAACACACCACCCAATCTCTTTCAGAGCAGTTGTGATACCAATTCTCAGAGCAAAGGGTGTTTCTTACAGCTGTTATGTATCTTTTTTACTCATTTTTAAAAGAAGAAATAAATGAGGTATTGAAATCAAATAGAAAAAATAAAATAAAAGAAAGGTATCAGGAATTACTAGCCACCACTTCTTCTTCCTTAATTTCACCAGACACTACTTGTCCTACTGCACTTTTCTACAAATTTATACATTATCCACTTTTCTTATTCTCACATTTAGATTTGCACTTTAATCTGATATTTATAATCATATTATTTCCTTTGAATACTCTCTCTCCTTTTCTGCCTATCTCTTTCTTAAGCATGCCTGAAAATTCAGTTAAAATGTCATCTGATCTGCCATGTCATGTTCTGCGTTCTCAAAATGTTACTTTACTATTATATGACTGTATATTCTTTACAGTAGAAGTTTATTTAAATTTGCCTCATTTTGCACACACCTAACAGAGTAACACAGAAGATGAGTCATATCTAAGAATATTAAAATAACTAGTAGTATATTAATGACTAAGGGAATACATGAATCAGTAGGTAAATATAGAATAGAATAGAATAGAATAGAATAGAATAGAATAGAATAGAAAAGAATAGAATAGAATAGAATAGAATAGAATAGAATAGAATAGAATAGAATAGAATAGAATAGAATAGAATAGAATAGAATAGAATGACTTAAAAATGTATGTAAGTGCTCCTTTTGTCTTTAGGTAAGTCCTGGGATTTGTTGATAGGTCATTCTCAAAGTGTAGCATTTTACTCCTAACTTAACAAGTGAAATGTTTGTCCTCTCTCACTCCATCTTATTCAGGTCGACTTTGTTCCCATGAACTTCAGGCCAATAATTCCTGCTTAGTTTTGCATATAGACATGCTAATTGTTAGAGGAATTCTGCTGGTGACTTGAGATTTACAAAAACAATCCCTTACCATGAATGCCCCTCCCAGGGCACTTTTGTACATAAGAGAAGTATGTACAAAAATAATGATCATTTAGCAAAGATTTACAGGAACTTCGTTAATGAACTCACACCAAATAGTACAATCTTTCTCAGACTCCTACTGGATACTTGCTGGTGCCCAGATGTCTGTGGTTGTCAATCACTTCTTGCTCTTCCCATTTTTCCTTTCTTTGTCATAAGAGAAGCCTAAACTCTATACTTTCTTAAGATGAATAAGAGGACTAGGTCACTCATATTCTTGGTTGGTGCCTTCTTGATCGATAGCTCTTTCCTTAGTCCAAACTCAGATGTTTTAAGTTTTGGCCTTTCAAAATATCAGACACACAGATTTTGGACAGGCAACAAAAGTAGGGACAATGAGAAAAGCATTCAATTTATCTTTTCTGCCAATTCAAGTCCTGATGCAAACCTGTTTTACAAAACGAGGTGAATTTAATCTTTTCAAGTACTTTAGAAATGAAATCTCATTATTCTCATCAAAAAAATAAAATCCCTGAAAATCAGAGTCCAAAAACAACAACAACAACAACAACAAAAAACACTAGAAAGTGTCATATACTCAAAAAATCAGCTATGGATTAAAACAAACAAAACAAAACAACACTCCTACAGAAGATTAATATCTTAGTGTATAAAACTGCTATTATTTCATTAAGTATAAGAGAAGAAACACACAAAGAATTATTTTTTCTCTTTAATTACTTTATCATTAAAGCAAATTTTGGCAGATACATGGCCTTAAAAGATTTTTTTTTCTCTTTGTGTATGCATGTGTATTTGTATGTTATAGAATAAATGAAGATTTTATACAGACTCTTAAAATTGAGATTAAATCTAGTAATTAAATGTGAAAAGCCTCTGGTTTCAGAACATGAGTCCAAAGCCCTACAACTCTACTAATGTTTGTTGGAATGAGCTGAAGCAAATCTGAAGTATTTGTTTTAGGGATAACAATGGGAATTGTGTGGGCAGATACCTTCAAACTGTTTTTTGAAATGAGTCTCCAAGCTTTGCAAACACTGATAAGTTAGTTTCCAAATATTCAAGTGCTTATCCAAAACTTTCCAAACTACCTTCTTAACTTGCTGATGCATGCTTAAGTTTAAACAATCTGCCTTTTGTTTCTCTTCTTTAACCAGCAGTTCTCCCCAAATGATAGTATAAACTGCTCTTTAGAATCTGTCATATGTGTCTTATTTTGAGATATTAGTACTGTATGAGACAAATTATAAATTTAGGAACAGTGAGCCTAATTCCAAATTTACATTAATGCATGTATAACTTTGGCATATTTCTTAGCATCTTTGTGTGAACATTGTAATGCAGATTGCATATTATAATATTATCTTGGTTACAGAAGTGCTGTAAAAACAAATAAGACAAAGAAGAAAACTGAAAACTATGCTTTATTCTAACAACAAAAAGCTCTGATACTGTATCTAAGAATTTTTTTTCCAACAAATGAAACTTAGCTAAGTATGCACTTTATAAAACATTCTTAAATGTAAAAAATAGAGGTAAAAATTGAGTGGGAGGGTCAGTTCTAGAAATTAGGGTCAGGACACGGTTGAAGGCTAAGCGTATTAGAAATTATAGAGAGACGAAATGTTGAGAAAGGTGATTGATCTGAACTAAGTTGAAATATGGAAGTGTCCAGATACTTATAAAAAGAAATTGAATTTTGATTTACTGCTGGTTCAAACTTCATATAGTTTACATAAAGTAGCAATCAAGGAAGTTTGACTTAGGACCACTAAGTGTATAGAATACATTTCAAACTCATAAAAAAAGCTTTGACAATAAAGAAATTTTTACTAGATAAAAGTTTGGTGACAGCTATATACTTTATAGTTGAATTAGGGCTAAACATTCAAAACTCACACTAATATTGACCTTTTTCATCCTACCATAACTAGTATACCCAACATCAGTTAAAGTCACCAATTTATGTTGAAATTTTCTTTTTGGCATAAAATTTGTATTTAATTTTTTATTAAGTGGACGATAATATGGCTTCTGTTGCCTTTTATGCCCTAGTCCTTAAAATTAATTCCTTTGAGAAAGAAATAATCTGAAATTCAATACTATTTGAGACTGGAAAGATAAAGGTTTTAATTAACTGCCCTAGAGCTTATCATTGTGAGATAGGGGTATTTAGCTCAAGTGGTGTGAAGAGCTCTTAAATTATTCTATCAATTGAGTTTTCCATCTTTTTGTTCTATATTGTAAAATCTTTTAATGGCTAAACACATCCAGGAACTTGGACTTTAGACTCTATGAACAGCAGGGAGGAGATCTGCAACTGATGTAATGTTCACTCCCATGTGGACAGAAACATTAGACTTTCTGTGATTCATGCATATGTTAACCAGGTAAGTGTGAATGAATCAGAATGGCTATGTTCTGGAAGGCCAGACTCTTAGTTGTCAGAAAGAAGGTGGAGGTGGAACAAAAGTAGGAAATTTAAAATCTAAAATAAAAGAGAATCAAGCACTCTTAAGTTTCTCTCACACTAAATGAGGCCAAATGCCAATATTTTATTTTACAAGCATTCATGTCTAGTTACTTTAGAGACATGAAAATGTATCTGACAATGCATCAGCAGATGGATGGTCAGCTGACCTCACAGGGCATTCATCACTGTGATGGGAAGTTAGTTCACTTCTCTACACTTCAGTTAACAACCCTTAAAAGAGTGAAAGTCAAGATGCAGTCGAATGTTAAGGTCATTCCATTTGTCAGAGGCCAAATCCTCAAACTCTGGCCAGTTGACCCACTGACAATATGCATGTCACTTAACTCTCTGTACATTTAAGTTATTGTATTACATCTTTAAATATGCAATGAGAAGGCTTGAAATAACACACTGTCAGAATTATTTTCCTTTAGGGTAGGTGACAGATGTTATGGAAATAACATTCTCCCAAGACCGAGTTTCCTAGGTACCCTTCAATGTATCTTAGAAATGTGAGTCATAGGATTTTCAGCCCTTGCTGTTCAAAGTATCTTTCATGAACTGGCAGAATATTGTTAGAAATACACAATCTCAAGCCTTGACCCAGACCTACGAGTTCAGAATCTGTATTTAAATCTAATACAAGATAATTTATTTGCACATTAAAATTTGAGAAGCACTGTTGTAATAGTCACTTGTGTATAAGCCATGGCAATATGATGTTTAAAATGCTTCAGAATTCATGCTTAAAACTTTACCAGATATTTTTTCACAAGAATGTAATATTTTAAATCTCTGCTTTTGAGCCTCATGAGAACACATCCATGTCTTAATTACCTCTATATATCTAGAATCTTCTGAGTAAAAATCACACAGCAGGAACTCAAGAAATGTCTGTGGAATTGGTTTAGGATATAATTTTAAAGCAAAATATCTTGAATTTAAATTTTAGTAACTTTCTTCTATTTTATGTTTTTAAATACATTAAAATTATAATTTAAAAATCTTATCACTCATTTGCTCCATGTGTCATGTGGAGTTTATAAAAGTCAATTTTCTCTCCATAACACTTAAGGATTTATTTGTGGGAAACATCAACCACATAACTCCATTTTCTCATTGGTCAATAGAACATGACAAAGAAAGTAACTCCTAAAAGTGCTACTGAAAAAAGGCCTCTATGAAAAGAGAGAATATTTTGTTTTGTTTTTCACTTGTCCCTAAGCCAAGGATGAGCAGGGAACAAGGCATAAAATCTCATATGAAGACTGGAACACCAGCAGAACTGAAATATATCACTGCATTATCTAATTAGATGTCTGCTTAACTATTATACTAGATGAACTGCCCTTCCCCAGAGATACAGGAGAAGAAACACTGGGAGACATGAGATGTTGAGGGACCACCAAAGGAGAAGAGACTAAGACTCAACTATATCCAACACATTTTCTGGACTCTCCCTGCTTCCTCTCTCTCTGCTCTGCCCTTTCCAATTCCCACCACACACATACCAGAGACTTTTCTGATTTGTCAGGTTTCTAAAAGATGACTCTATTCATGGATGTAGGGTAGGCCTGATTCAGCCAAACACAGTAGATGAGATTATGAGTTATAGATTCTTCTGGACTTCTGGCACATAAAAAAAAAAAAATAGCATATATTTCAAAAAAATGTCATGGTGCCTCCAGCAAGAAAGTAACTTGAAGACGCAATAATCAAACTTTAGAGAAATGTCATGAATATACAGGCATGCTCATCACCTCAGCTGAATGCATTAGAACCACCCAAGGGCTCAAGAAGACCGTAGGCTGAAATATTGGCACAGCAGGCCTGACCAACAAAGAAAATCACTCCAGCTATGCCTAATTCTTTCTTGTTTTTCTGTGCATCTCTTCTCCCTTAACATAGTGGAACTGGTCCTTAGAAGAGAAAAAAAGAAGAGATGCTTTATAGCTTATCTATATCTAGTCCTTACCTCCATTTGACTATAATACTACACCAGTCTGTGTTGAAGAAAAGGGGAAGAGCTTGGAATGGGCATGGAAGACACTCTTTAAAATGAACAGAGCAGTTCTGCAACTCCAAGATGAAACTGATCTAATAGTTTAAACTGGCTGAAAAGTTAAAAAATATGTCAATAAGAAGTTAAAGTAGCTGCTATGTAGCACAAAGGGTAATTCTATATAGCTCAGTGTAGGAATGGTCACTGGAAAATAAAACCACTTCACATATCCACTTCAACAAGCTGATACTCATAAAAAAATCTGCCTATAATAATATTCTACAATCTAATCTTCTGTCATATATGGGATCAATATTTATTGTATACCCCAATATCATTAATGTTATAACAATTGTACTATCTTCTGTTTGGGGATGATGTTGTCATTTTCTTCAGGAAAACAAAACAATTTTAGATCTACTAAAATATTTTTATACCATAAAAACCAGATTTGGCATCCCCAAGCTACCCTAAATTGACTGAGAGCAGAGGACAATTTTATTTTTATCTATCTGAGTCTCGGAACTTCCTCTGTAAATATTAGAATATAATCTCTCTCATGAGACTGCTAGCAGCTGGATTTTAACATTTGTAAAAAATTCACAGCACCTTGAGATAGTAAATATATTGAAAAGAAAACAAAATATATTCTGTAAACACCCTAAAATAAATATGACATAGTCTTTAAGATTAAGTTTCTTTTTAAATATCTTTACTTATTTTAAAATATTAAGAGAAGAAAAGATGTCATAAAATTCCTCTCTATATTCTAACTCCTGATGAGAAAGTTAGTGTTTCCCTTTTACTTTTTCCAAGGGAAATAGACTAGCATTTTTTTTTTTTTAATCTAGAAATGACCGAACACACAGATATCCCTGTCCTTACATAGGAGTGTTCTTTGCCAATAGTAAATAATTTTCATTTGCTTCTATGAAACCACTTAATTCACAGCCTATTTTAAATAACACTATTCCTGATAGCTATAACTAGTTTCATAACAACTCCTCCTGCTGCCACTTTGAAAATCAGGCTGCAAATCCAGCTGCAAATCCAGCTTTTAACATAAACCTGCCACTAATTAGCACTATCCAAAACCAAATCCAATAGTGAATGCAGGACAATTGAGGAACTGAGTTCATTTTTCAGTTTGAATCTTGGAAGTAGTCCATTTTAATCTGTATGCAAAGGTCGACTTTTGAAGGAATAATTGTACTTTGTTTTGGTCCATCTGGATTGGGCTATAAATATGCCTTCCAGGTTTCATAACATTAAGTTATACAGACAGCAGTCAATGTCAGAATAGTGTTCAAGAAGTCCTATATGGATGATTAACTTGAGAACATTCATCAAAATTGTGCCCTGATCTTAAGGGAGAAAAATGCATTCTTAAAGCTAGAAGCAATTTCTAGGCTCTTCATTTTGGCAAATGAGCTGAATTTATTTAAAAAGTCCTGGGTGCTTTTTGTTCTCCCTTATAACTAAGCCCAATAAAATAATCACATTTTTCTTCTTTCTTTAACGTTTCCATATTATGCTATGTAAGGAATTACATTGAAGTATTAGAGTAACAATAAAAAAAACCCATCCTGGTTCCTGTGGTTTAAGGCTTATATACCAACCTTCCATGATTATTTTGTCCATTATACTCTTACATGTTTTTTGCAGGCTTTTACAACATGCTTCAAAAGTATTTGAGGTTTAAGATTTCCACTTTTTACTATTTATGGTTTCAGTGTTCACATACCTTTGATTTTTTTTTTTACTCTCTCCAAACTTAAATGTAAGTTGTAATCTAAATTAATTTGCACTTGGAGTTGGCAAGATGGTAACTTTATTTCATGTGGAGAAACCACAAGGCAAAGCAGAAGATGTTAACTGGAGTTCTTGATTATCTTCCTGATATTTCTGGCTTCCCTCTTTAGTTACCCTAAAGCCAATTAGATACTTGTCATTGTCATTTAGGAAGCATATTTGAGAGAACAGATACATAAGTTGATTTTGTCTTTAGAAATATTATGTCCAGATTTCTCGTTGAAGGAAAATTGTGATAAATTCCCCATTGTTAAGCATACATAAAAATCAACTTTGGTAAGTAAAATATATAATTTTATCTAAAATGAAACATGGATCAGCAGTCATAGAGACTCATTGAGTACCTAGATCACATGATTTAGACATCTCATATCTCAAATATATGGCAGGGAGCCTGAAGCACTGAAGTGACAAGTTGTAGATGAAGAGAAACAAATAAATGGAAATAAGATGCATCTTTTCAAATCCATATATGCAGCACACAAACAGCTACCGTAAAAAGATATCACATAATCTCTACAGAAACCAAGGAAGATGCAAGTAGACTAGGAGAAGAGGTTTGGGTTTGGCATGCTTCATTGACAGCCAATCAAGAAAAAATTTGTAATGTGCCCCAGAGCATGCGGCAGGTGATTACTCTCTAAGTATAGTAAGGCTAGGGTTATAAGTTCACAAAAAATAAGATTGAGAAATGCAAATACGAATATTATAAATTCTTTAGGCAAATGAGATTGGGATGATGAAGTAGAAAAGTGGGAAAGTCATTGTCTGAGTGTGTGGTGTCCTTAAGTTTAAGTATTTAAGAGAGTACGAAATGTTTACCTTGGTTTGCAGTGTTTCCCAATACCTCCTGGACACACTGGAAACTGGGGAGTTTAAATATTTCTAAAGAGAGCTTAGACTTTAGTCACTTTTTTGATGAAGAGAATGAAGCCATTGAGGCCATTGGAATAACAGGAGGAAAAGAGAACGTAAAACAAAATAAGAGATCCGAGTAGGCACTCTGGGAAGGCCTGGCAATGGAGTTCTTACACATTTGAATTGTGCAAGAAAGTGAGGTCCTTAGAATAGGAACCTCATACTTTATCTATCCATCTTATCTGAATTCAGTTTGCTTTAGACTATCAGAAAAACCTTCATGCTTGCATTACTTTTTAGATGGTAGTATTGTTACAGTCCAATCTTGACTAGATGCTCTTCAAAACAAAGTGCATTTATTTCCTTTGATGGTCACAGAGTGATGTCAGTGAACTGCAGATAAGCACACAGTGCAGTTTTCCATCGCAGATCCTTAAGTGTTGCTTAGTGATTAAGTGTTACCTTCTAAATGACTAACAATAATTTTAAGTCTGAAGGTCTCAAAGAAACCTCTGGGGGGGGGGAATCAGGACATATTCTAACATGATTAAAGATAACTATTAAGGTGGACAAGAGATCATTTGTTTTTTCCAGTTTTGGATTAAGGTTTGTGTTCTTTGGGTCTTCAGGGACTCTCTGGCTTTTATTCATATCTTAGGAGACATGAAAGGCTAGGTGAGAACACTGCTCCACTGCTCGTAGGCAACACACCTATCTTCTCAAGTGCTGCATAATAGCTGCTGTGGAAACCTAAAACGCCAAGCTTCAGCTGCCTTCTGGCCAGGGGAGAATTGAATGTTATAAGGTTTGTAATTTTCTATCTCCACAGAGTGGACACCTAAAGATTTGAGTAAAAGACTGTTTAATCTCTCCTGCATCCTCGTGTGTCTGCATTCTTGTAAAGACCACTTAGACAATAACAGAAAAGAAGCATGTTACCTCTCTTTTCATGATCATCAGAGATTCCTAAATCATTTGCATATGAGACTACTTTTCTTATTATACATGAATTTCTTTGAGAGGTATTTTTTGGCCTATAGATGGTCTTTAAGAAATATGATCTAGTGGTAACCATATTACTTAGATCCCATTCTTTTAAAATAAGGGTGTGAAAATAATTTGTAAACTAAAGAGCACTGGAATGAAGGTTTTTATGTTTTCAAAATGAAGAGGACAATCTCCCCCAAAGACCCTAGGATGTAATACGGAGTTGCTTACATGTTGCAGTTTGTGAGTATCATCAGTCTAGACTAAAACTGTCTTCTATTTTAATTGATTTTCCTCTTTAATCTATTTTTTCAATCCTATTTCCCCCTCTCCCATGGAAACATATCTTATAATATTTAAAATATATCCTTCCAGATTCCATTGGATTCTTTCAAAAATTTGTTGTTCAAAATATTTCTTGGCTATAACATTTATTAATTCTTGGTGTGACACATTAATCTAATCTTATTTCTTTCAAAAAACTTTTTGTTTTATAGATCTACTTATGTAGATATATATGAATTCAGTCCTTAGCATCTAATTATTGTTTAGTATTTCCTAATATGAATATATTTCATTTTGCTTATTATTTCTTCATTTCCACATGTCTTTTTATCTGGTTATATATTTTTTTCCAATCTTACAGATACATAATTGTTTCAGTTAATCTGTTTTCTCTTCAATTTCTGATTATTTTATTATGCTAGCAAAGGGGTTAAAGTACTAGTGTTAGCCACTAAGTTGGATGAACAGTAACCCTCCATGTCCCCTCCAGCACCTCTGGAGTTTTATTAGGTGTAAGATATAGAAATCTATGCTCATTCTTCACCTCATAGAAATGGGGAAAGTTAATTTACTTAAAAATATATAAGGCTCATAAATAACTGTCATGATAACCTCATGCTTAATAAAGATTATACTTTAATAATGCCATGTTTGTATTTTTCCTCAGAAAATAGAGAACTAAAAATATCTGTTGAATTAAAAAAAATCATTGTACAAAATATCTAATGTGTTGACAAAGACACAATTAAAGTATTAACAATTTACTTTGGATGTATACTTACATGTTAAATCCTTAGTTCTCTCTTCAAATAGATAGTTGCACATTTAAAATAGTTATGCACTCAATAAAACATATACTTTGAGGCAACAGTCCTTAGCTGTAGGGTGGTCATTACAATGACTTGGTTATATTTCTTAATGCAAGGCCCAGTGACACAAGTGTCATTGTCTTCACTCATGTCAACTAAGCTGAAGAAGCTCCAGCTGAAGAGAAATAGGAAATACAGTTTCTGTTATCCAGTATTATCAATGGGCTTCCTGAAATAGCTACCCTGTGCGTAAGAGCAGGAGCGGAGGAGGCAGTTTTCTTTATTATAATCATTGTCTTCACCACAGCTCCCGCCGTGGAGATAACTTTTCTAAGCTGCTACATTTAATAGTTCCCTTCTTATTATTTATAACAGTATTTAAGGATATTTAGTTGTTGACTTCCGATATATTTTCTCCAGTTGTTTCATTCCACTTCAAGGATTTCTATTCTTATAGTTTGAAAACTCACTATGAAGCTAACAGCTCTAAGACTTTATCTCCAGGTCTGACATTTCTGTCAGCTTTGACTAAGCACAAAGAGACTTCTAACCTAGAAATCCATCAGCTTATAGACCATGTTTCTTATCTTAGATAATGAACCTGTCATCTTCATAGTCATACAAGCTCAATATTTGAATATCTTTGTGCCGTTACTTTAAAAAAATACACCATTACACCTTGCCCATGTTTACCTTGAAATGTGTCTCATGCACATGTATTTTTCATTCTGACCACCCTTTCTTGAAAGCTTATATTTGAATAATTACAATATGCTGAATTTCTACATTTTATTAATGATTCTTCTAATATCATTTTTATATAGCACCAAAGAGTGGCCAGGAACTGTGGGCTCTGAGGAAAGATGTTCAGATTTCTATACAATTTTACTTCTACAAAGCTGTAGAAATCTGAACTAGTTAGTTAATACTTTAATATCTTTTCTTCATTTATGAAATAGGAGTGATGCTATTACCTTATGAGATTATTTGAGTTCATTCACATGGCCCATAAACAACAAAGCATAATGCAGTGTGCTCTAGAAATTATAGAGACGATATATTTGTGACTCAGAAAATAAGTGAAACAAAGTGCCAACTTATTTCCTTCAATAGCTGACAAAATTCCCTCTGCTAGCTTTCAAAGCCTTCTATAAATTGGTCCCATCTCACATTCAATATCAAACATTTATGTTCGTTTGTGTCTGATTTAATCGAGTTACTAAAAAATCTGAAATAATTGCTAGCATTCTCATAGTGTGTTACATTAGCCAGTTTTTTTTTTTTTTTTTTTTTTTTTTGCATAGTTTATCTTATTTAATCCTTACTACAGTATGAGCTCATGTTCAAAGAAGAAAAAGAGTTAGACCAATAGTAGCTAGTTAGGGAAAATCTATGTTTAAATAGAAAATCTTTTAAGTGTTCAAATTATTTTTTCTTATAAGGGCATCCTCTTTTACCAAAATAATTTTAAAAACACTTACTATTATTAATTTTGAAAAAAAAACATATAATTAGTAAGAACTTTTCTAGAACTCTTATCAGGGTTTTGGAAAATAAATGAGGGTTGAAGTTTGTGCTTCATTAACTTTATGGTAAATTCCTTTTTGCTCTCTTTTGAAACACACTAACATAATTCTATGAACATGAGGTGATATGTGTGAGAGGAAAGGCAAAGGTACTTTCTCAAAACCTCAAAACAAGGAGAAATATGAAATAAAACAAAAATAAATGTAAAAGAAAGGCTACTTCTATATTCCAGGATGGGAAGAATAAAAAACACACATACACAACAAGATAATTTTAACATAATATGGTTATTAGTTTTTATGTGACACATACATAAAATAAATTTTTTTTTCCCCTAAGTTGTTTGGCTGCATACACCTTAATTGCCTCTTTATATGACAGTTATTTGTAATTCATTTTTATAGAGAGAATGGAAATGGAATTCAGTGTTCAAAGATATTTTCATTCAATTTATTTTTCAAGTTTAACTGAAAAAGTTCAGTGAAATTTTAAAGTAATATGATAAAATAATTATATAAATTTTCAAAGAAACTGTCAATAAAATTTTTAAAGTAAATAGAAAAAAAGATGAGACTGGATACTGGTAAATGTCATAAAGGAGATATACCTTCTAGAAAATAGATTATATTTAGGATTTCTTCATAATGTAAAATATAATACAGTTTCCTGGAATGATATAATTATAATAGGTTCAGAATTAGACCTCATTATGTATAATAGAAGCACCACGAATAATGCAAAGTGCAACATAAAGCACATAATTCCCTTTCAAGTAAAGTGACTTGAAAAAAAAGACAAAATTAGACCCTCAATTTACATAGTACACCAAAATATATTGCAACTAAATTTGAGTTCTTTCAAAAATATTGAAAAGTTATATAACTGATTCTTTTTGAAATGATAAAGAAAAAATCAATGATGACAAGAAAAAAAAATGTCATGTCCAAAAATATTTTACACAATAATAAGAAAAACAGGAAAGGAAAGAACAGATTGGACAAACTATATATAATGCAATCATGATGAAGATTTATTATTTTTATTTCAAAATGTCAAAAATTTTGAGGTAAACATGGTTCCAATTCTGCTTGATCTGTAATCCTCACTAAAATGCAAAAATGTCTATAAAGAAATTTTAAAAAGCGTAAGACCATAAGGACAAAAGAGACAAGATAGTAGATAACAGAATATTAAAGAAGTTTAAAAAATTTGACACTATGTCACCTGAGGACACCTAGAGGGAGCTGTTAGTTGGCTTAGAGAGAGAGTTGGTAGAGAAAGTGAACATTTTTAGAGAAAGTGATGTAGGAGAGAGAGTGATAAAGTTCAAATTGAAGTGTCAAAGTCATTTGGTGATGGCCTGCTTCCTGAATCCCACACATTCTTTCTATTGTATAATCCCTCAATGTAGCATGTTATCCAAATACCCCAGTATTACTGGCCTAAAATCAAGACTGAATAAGGTTCCATTATATTTGTATTCAAGCCGAGGTCCATACTTTACATGCTAGTACATAATTTGGAAGGCAGTCCTATTCAGCTGTAGCTGAATATAATGTGTTAGAAGAATATTATATTTTTTTTGTTTTAAGTTTCGATTTTACAAAATACCAAAAAGTCAAAATAAATTAACATTTTTCTTAAGTAAACATCGTCTAGGAACCCAATATTGTGCTCTGAATTATGACGACCTTAAAACTAGAAATAGAATGCATGATTTTTACTTTTATGAACATACTTTTATCAGAACCAACTTATATCCTGAGGGAGAATACTGAGAGATGAATAATTCTCTGCTTTTCTTTGTGGTGACACTTTATTCTTATATATGCATTTTTAACTACATGTGATATTTTAAGTTACAACTAAAATTAGCTTGTTCCAATTATTTTATACCATTTTTATTTATCAAATAATATATAAAGCAAATTTTATTTCTCAAACTCTCAGAAATTTCAGAGAGATAGATATTTCAGGAAAATAAAATAGATAGGCATGGATCACTTACCATAAAAAAAAAAAAACAAAAACAAAAACAGTCCTTTCTCAAGACAGATAAAAACTAGAGAAATGTTAATTGACTTTAATAAAAATTACAGTAAATGCTTTCAATAATAACATTCATTTATTGTACACCACCAAAAATAATTTCAGCTGTCTTGTCTTTTTAAACAGTACATGGATGCCAAAGAATGGTCCCTTTAGTCCTAGCCTGCTGCCAGTAACCTTGACTCAGTGGGAAGCTCAGATAACAAAAGAAAATCTTATTTCCCAATGCCAAACAGAGCACCTATTCATCCATGAGTGATCACCCACATCCATAAAAATCACAATTGGGAAACAAAAAAGAAAATATTGTCATGGCGCTCAGTGTTCAGTGTACAGTGATTCTCTGGAGCACTGCATCTCCCAGGCCCAGATAGCAGCTGTGTTCTTAGTTTACTTCTCATGACAGAGAGATATCCCTGCACAGGCAAGAGAGGCGTCTGAATTCTGAGACTCCTGGAGGCCTGTGGATTTGGACACCTAAGAGTATCGTTTACTCTCTCATGGTTATAAGGCTTCATAATTGACACTAAGCCCATTTGTTTTTGTTTCCTCTCTCTCTCTTTCTCTTTCCTACAGAAATTGGCTAGCTTCACAAGCTGTCATAATTTTATTCTGGTTCGATCTCTGGGGGAGAAATATTCTCATCACATCCAAACTTGTTTCTTTAGTATCAGATGGATAGTAGCAATAAGCAAAGCTCTTTACCCCAAGGCTCCTTCTGGGAACTTCAACAAAGTTATTTCTAAAAAACATGTTACTCAAAGACACATTCAAACCTAGTTGTAGATAAAAAGAGCCCATCACCTCTCAGTCTCCCATTTAGTAAAGTCGTGCAAACTCCACACTATGTCAACAGTTACCACCAAAACTCTAAAACCACATTCAGTGAGAAAAGTACATAAAAGTGAGTAACCTTAGTGAAAGAACATTGTCTACCATTCCCAAAAGTGTACCTTGAGAATACTCTGCTCAATTTTTATCATGCACAATGACACATCATATTACAGAAAATGATTTCTATGATTTGGGTATGTTTTAAAAAGTAGTTTTATTCCCAGTTTCACTTAATATGCTTAGTGTATTTTTTTGGTCTGAAACATTTATGTGGCCTCCCTTCTTTCTTAAGCAGGTTTCTGTGAATTCTTAGAAAATATCCATCACATAAATAATATATTGCTATAAATGGCAAGCAAATGAAACAAAGTTTATTGCAACTCACTATAATTTTACTATGCTTGCTCATAATGTTGTCCACCATATAATCTTCAATCATAACCTGATGTTTTATAGAAGTTTACATTTTAAAAGCAATCTGAAAGTGTATTATATTTTTCTAATCTAATTTTATTGGAATACATTTTTACTTTCTTTTAGAAATTTATTTTCAAACTTGATCTCAAGTTCAGTTGTTGGTTTTTCATTGTACCCTTAATTTAAACTTCAAAATGTCTGCTTACTCAGTTGGCTTTATGAGGGCAAGAATCATACTATCACATTTGAAGGAAGTAATCATGGGCCATAAATAACTTAATTTAGATCTTAAGCTTGAGTGTCAAGGAGAACTAGTGAATCAACTTTGTTTCCTACTTGAAAGTACCCTTCTAAGACCATGGAGATTTATATGGGACTGGTTATTCTATTTCACTTACTAATCAGAACTCTTGTTACTTTAGCAACCTGCATACTTTGTTTCCCCCACACTAGCATTCCTGAATCTCTTACCCCACCTCCCTACCCCTAAATGATTTATTTCCCTATGCTACAGCCTGTGGGTACATTACATATTTTAAAACAACACATTAATCTATAGCTTTGCAACCCAGACAGCAGACACCGCCATTCTTCTTGATAACCACCTCTGGCTATTACAAAGAAAGCATTTCTAATTTAGGCTACGATGAAGAAATTGTAGAGGATGACGTGTCTTACACCAGTCTCCAAACTTAACTTTAGGCAAACCGCCAGGTGAAAGTAAAAGCCACAGCTGCAAATTTTCATTGAAAATGCACTGTGCAAGTCTCTGAATCTTAATTTTGACTACTTAAGAATATATAAAAAATAAAAGAACCAAAATGCACAATGGGCCACATTTATTAGAGAAATAAGTATGATTTAATTATTGTCCCTCACTTTCTTACTTCACCTCAGCTAGCATCAGTGAACAAGATCTCTTGAATCTTTCTTAGTAATCCCACATTCCTTTTACATTCACAGTAAAACATACACTAAAAACTTAGAGTTCATATTCTAATTTACATACATTAATTAAAAAAATAGTTTTCAACACTTTGCCAGTATAAGGACAAATATAGTTAGCTTTTAAAGGAAAGCAGAGCCACTCAAATCTCAAAAATTCTTCTATATTAAAATTATTCTTTGACATATTTTCCTCAGAATTATTCCATTACCTAGAACATCAATTGGATATACATTCAGGAGGGCACACAATCCTAATTAAGCAAAGATTGATATTTAATTACAATAATACATGGCATTTAAAGGAAAAACTAATTAAAATATTTTCACTTCAAAGCTTTGTTCTCATCCATGGCACATACAATGAGTAAAAATAGCATATGTATGCCATGATATATTGATTTCATTATATTTTCATACATTTCTATATCATTTTCAGAATTCTGAATGTGATTCACTGGCTTTTGCATTTTTTCATATATATGTACATATAGATATATATTTAAATGAAACATTACAATAAACAGATGACATGCCATTATACATTCCTTTCTACCTTCTTCCTCCTTCTGCCTAGAGATAGTCACTATCCTTAAGTTGTTATAAATATGTTCCTTGTATGTCTTAAGGTTTTTATTTTATATACATACACATACACATATATGTGTGTGCATCTGTATAAATTTATCTTAATTGACTTATTTTATATATTATATTATTCCTTATTGTTCTTTATGAAACACTATATTTTTTAAATTAAGCATTTAAATCTAAATTAATTTATTTTAATTGCTGAATAAATGGTTCCAAAGTCTTCCTTATTAACCTGCATAAATAAAATTAATTTCAATAATTATCTTAAACTAAAACTCTAAAATGTTTGGGCTGACCTACTTCAGAGGATTAAGAGTCTTTAACCAGGCATCTAGAACCTGACTTCCAAGTTCTAATCATGTAAATCCAAGTGTAATCCAATTAATTTAAATTCTCTTGTAAATTGATGGCCTAACACTTACTATTAACTCTAGGTGGCTGATTATAAACGTTTAAGAAAAATGAGACACATAATTCACCTAAAATGTGTAATACTAGACCAGAGGAATTTTCTTTCTGACCACCATACCCTAATTTTTCAGTAAGCATGAAGTGTGGGAACTTTCCTAGCAGTTCAGTTCCAGGGCAACAATTGGCTTAGATGTTTTAGTGTTTAAGTCACTGTACAATAGTCACAGTTTTACTCTTACTAGAATTGTCTTTATATAACTAAATTTCCTCAACCAAAATGAACTTTTGTTAGCTCCTTGATACTTTCCTCTGCTATGACTTAAGAAGTTTATAAAACTAAAATTGTTTTAAAAGACCTAAACTGTACAGCAAAAGTGCAATAACAGAGAAAATACCTTACAACTTAATAACTAAAAATATTTCTCTCTGAAATGTGGGCTTTGCATAATTGCTGGGTTTTCTTAAAATTTTCAGGTTGAGTATGTTCATGATTCCCTCTCTGTTGAGAAATTTTCATGTGAACAAATATGCAAATGAATTAACACACAGACACTCATGTACAACATAACATTAGAAAACCTGGGTTAGTAGTAGGCTTACTGGTGAGTCATTGTGTATGTGTACATATGTGTGAGTGTGTCTGTAGTTCTTACTCACTAAAAAAACCTGCAAAAGCATCTTTTATGCAAACAATTAAATATATTTATAATTTGGTTTTCTTCCAAACTTTAGACAATTCTGATATTTTATATCTATTCTAGGCCTAGTGCTGAAGTATCAAATTTTCCAAGGCTGGCTTTCAGCTCTACTGATTTACTATTTATTTTTGAATGGTGTTCAGCAAATCATTTATCAAGTGTAAATATCAATCTCTTTCCAGCCCCATTCCAGCAAATGGCTTTATCATCAATGTATTGCTCAGGCTAAAAAAAAAAAAGGTAATTTTTAATTTTTCTCTTTCCTTTTTCCACCACTTACAATCCAACTGTTAGCTCCTCCTCCAATACATTCACTTGTCTTCATGTTTTCTGCTAAAAGAATGGCCCAAAGAAGTCATCTTTTGCCTGGACTCCTAAAAAGCTTCCTAACTTATTTCTGTTCTTCAATTCTTCCATGCCTCCCCACCACCACCCAAAAAGAAAAAAAAAAAAAATCTCCTTTCTACAGATAAAGTGAGGTTCTAAAAAATTAGAACTTATTGCATCTATTCTGAAGAACTTCCAACATTTTCCCACTGGGTTTAGAATAAAAACCCAACATCCTTACGTGGCCCAAGGGATCATATTTCTACTGATATATTTACTGTTAGTTCCACTCCTTTTCATCTTTCTAAGTGTTGATACCATTTTTGTTGATACCTTAAACTTGACAGTTTGCCTCCTTTGAGGTCATTTCAGTTTATCTGTAACTTTTCTTGTAATTATCTGAAGGCAAAAATTCACATTGTTGGCTCTTTTTATTCAGATATTTTCATTCAGAGTCAAAGAAAAATTTTCTGCTCATTTAAGCTAAACAACTTCTTGTTCTGACACAATCACATCACTCAGCTTTATGCTCTCCATAACACCAGGACTCTGAAATATTATCTTTCATGTTTGGCTTATATTTATCTGTAAATTCATTATTATATATGTATATATCTCCTCTATTTAAATATCACGTATCGTAATTACATATTATTCATGTGTTATATGTCCTATCCCATTAAACTCTATGAGTACAGTTAACACTGTTTCCCGAAAGCCAGAATATAGTAAGTGTTTACATATTTGTTGCACTAATGCATTTTTTGAGTCTTGGTGTCCTTATTTATAAAATGTGGTATAATGCCTTTTAAATTACAGCATAATTTGTAAGGATTAGTTCTATCTCAGAAATATCTACTGTAAAGAGAAATGCTGCAGAAAATGTAACTATTACTTCTTATTTTTTCTAGGTTCTGCCTCATATTTAAAATTTATTTCTATCCCTACTCTTACTGTTGCCATCTTTCTTTTTTTGAAAAGTGACAGAAATTTTGCAGATCTAACAAAATTTTAATAACTTTAATTATGATACAAATGACAAAATGAATATGTAGGCAACTATGAATACACTGATTCCTCTTGCCTTCTTTGTAAAATAAAATAATTACAGGAGAATACACATGCTTAATCATGATTAATTTTGAAAAAAAAAAAAAATGACCCTGATAATCTTAACGGTTTTTTCTAAATGATAATGGCATAGCTGTAAAGCGACTCCCAATTTTCAAAGTTGTTTTCTTTATAATCTCACATAAGCCACAAAACACTGTATGCAAGCAAGTAAGGCCAAACTGTCATCTCCACTGGGTACCTGAAACGGTTTCGCTTGACTGTGAGAAGAGGCTTCTCAGAGTTACCAGGTCTAGTGGGCTTGGAAGCTGAGACTGGAACCACATTTGTTGAGGTCTACTCTAGTCCTTTCCCCACTGCTCCAGACTACAGCAGGTCTGGCTTTTCCTTTCTCATTGTCTTTCTTCTACCTTTAATCATTCTCTCTTACTTCATTGTTACTTGCCGTTTTTTCTGGCATCTTTCTCCCTCATTTCCGTTTTTCTCCCTATAGCCACTCTTTCATTGGTCGATTTATCACCTTTCTCCAACAGCTTTTGTCCTAAATATCAGATTTTGTTTTATTGTTATTCTCAATCTTTCAGGCTTTTTTTTTTTTTTTTTTTGCCTCTGTGTGTGTGTGTGTGTGTGTGTGTGTGTGTGTGTGTGTTACATTTCTTTTTTTTCCTTTTGTGACATTACTAAATGATTCTAGACTGGGGTGATCTTATGTAAATGATGGCCTATTTAGTTTGCTAGCCATGTGCTCTTAACAAGTATTTTAATCTTTTTCCAAAATTTAAATCAAGTTTCTTGTCTGAAAGATAGACGACTATATTCCATCAGAGACGCCATCATCTTTTCCATGGATTGCTGTAATTACTTCTTAACATGTCTCTGTCTTTGTCCTTGTCCTCCAGAGTGATTTTATTAAACTATAAGTCAAATCCCGTTAGTTCACAGCTTGCAACCTTCAATGGTTTACCATCTCATTCACTATTAAAGCCAAAGGCAACACCATGATTTATAAACGGTTACATGATATAGTCTCACATTATCCTTAGTAACCCCCCTCTCTTACCCTCTCTTCTTGCTCACTCTGCCCTGCCACACCGTCTCTATAATCCTCTCATGTACAATGTACATTCCTGTCTTAGGTTAGGTCCTTTGAAATTATTTTTAATTAATATATTCTGGTTCTCTGCTCCTCCTGTTTGACAGAGAGCTGTGTCCTTCTGCGCAGTGCCAGCCATGATCCTGAGATATGATGGTGAAGGTTGGAGTGAATGAATTTGGCTGTAATGGGTACCTGTTCACCAGGGCTACTTTTAACTCTGGCAAAGTGGATATTGTCACCATCAATGACCCTTTCGTTGACCTCAGCTACATGATCTATATGTTCCAGTATGATTCCACCCATGGCAAATTCAAAGGCACAGTCAAGGCTGAGATTGGGAAGCTTGTCATCAATGGAAAGCCTATCACCATTTTTCTAGGATCAAAATCCCACCAACACCAAATGGGGCGATGCTGGTACCCAAATTGTTGTGGAGTCCACTGGTATCTTCATTACCTTGGAGAAGGTTGAGGCTCACTTGAAGGGTGGAGCCAAGTGGATCTTCATTTCTGCCCTTTCTGTGGATGCTCCCATGTTTGTGATGAGTGTGAACCAAGAGAAGTATGACAACTCCCTCAAGATTATCAGTAATGCCTCTCGCACCATCAACTGCTTGACTCACCTGGCCTAGGTTATCCGTGCCAACTTTGGCATCGTGGAAGAACTCATGATCACAGTCCACACCATCACTGCCACCCAGAAGACTGTGGTTGCCCCCTCAGGGAAGCTGTGGCATGATGGCCGAGGACCTGCCCAGAACATCATCCCTGCTTCTACCAGTGTTACCAAGGCTGTGGGCAAGGTCATCCCGGAGCTAAATGAGAAGCTTACTGGCATGGTCTTCCATGTCCTACCCCCGACATGTCCATTGTCGATCTGATCTGCCACCTGGAGAAAGCTGCAAAATACAATGACATCAAGAAAGTGGTGAAACAGGCATCAGAGGGTCCCCTCAAAGGCACCCTGGGCTATACTGAGGACCAGGCTGTTTCCTGTGACTCTGACAGTGGTACATGCTGTTCCACCTATGATGCTGGACTGGCATTGCTCTCAATGACCAGTTTGTCAAGCTCATTTCTGGGTATGACAATGGATTTGGCTACAGCAACAAGGAAGTGGACCTTATGGCCTCCAAGGAGTAAGAGCCCCCTGGACCACCTGCCCCAGTGAGAGGAAGAGGCCCTCAGTTCCTAGGGAGTCTTTGCCCCAAATCTATCCCCCAAAACACTGAGAATCTCCTGACCTCCAGTTTCCATCCCAGACTCCCTGAATAAGGGGAGGGGCTTAGGGAGCCCTATCTTATCATGCACCATCAATAAAGTTCACCGTGCCCAGCCAAAAAAATAATAATAATTAATATATTCTATGCTCTTCCAAAGAGGTTTACATGTCCTGTCTTCTGTCTTCATCACCTTCTTCTTGTATCTACTCAAATATTAACTTCTTGGTCTGGCTTTCCCCAATCTTCATTTCACAAGTGTTACTCTTCTTCAGAGCACTCTGATCCTTTTTACTTAATTTCTTTTCTTTCCTTCTTTAAATATATTACCATCTCTAGTATTAAATAATTTGTGTATAATACTTTTTAAGTTTCTGTTTATTTCTTGCCCATCCTCCCCCCACCACCACCCCCAGAATGCAAACTTCAGAGGCCAGATGTTATTGATCTAGTTCACTGGAGTATGTCTAGTGTCTAAATTACTGTATGGTACAACATGACACTCATTGTAGAGTGAACCAATGAATACATTTAAACTTTATATGTAACTGGCACTGTGGCTCAAACAACAACAAAAAATATTTCTTGTCCCTGGTTCTTCTGCCTTAGTTTGGAAGAAACTTAAGAATCTACACTACCTGGCTTTTTGTGTGTGTGTCATACGTTAGATGTGTGATTAAGGAAAGGGAGGGAATGACTGTCAAATTCTGGTTGCTGAAGATGTGAGGGCCAGTCATTTCCCTTCTGAAAGCTGTTTATCTCAAACAATCAATACAGTTATTGATTATAACTTTATAGATCACAAAAGAATGAAGCACAACTGGGTTTCTTAAGTGTACCCAGCTCGAAAAGGGGAAGTTACTAATAACCAAGACAGATTCTATAGGAATCAGCATTCTCCACTTTATCCATTTTCTCTTTGCCTTTGGGGTCATATGGTCTCTTTCCTCTGCTCCCCACCATGTGACCGTCTCATTGCCTCTACTTATCTCCTCTAGCTGACTAGCTTTCCCATCTAGCTAATCATTGCATACATCTTCAATGTCTACAAAATTCTATTGTCTTACAAATTCAAAATTTATCATTGACTAACTAACTTTCAGTGTCTCTTTTGCTTAGGACAAATTATCAGAAGAGTGAATCTGATTTACCCTAGGGTCAGGTGTTTATTCCTGGTGCATACTGTTGTACAAAGATGGGGACACGGAGTGCTTTGGGCTAACTAACCCAGGACACATTGAGGGTAGCAAGTACTTGTTCAAGAACTGTTTTATGTTTTGGGGTCCAGTATGTGTGAGACACCCTCGTGTGCACAGGAAATATAACAGTAAGTAGAACATCTAAATACTTACTTTCATGGATATTTCATTCCAATGGAAAAAGACAGAAAAACAAATAAATAATTTGCCAGAGGGAGTGAAGCTTGGAAATGCTGATGAAAGTAGTTGAAGAACTGGACCAAATATCATCTAATACCTGACTCAGATCTAAGAGAGTGTGTATACAAGAAGCTTAGAGTCCCTTCACGAGTAATAAATACGAACAGATAAGCACATGGGAGTAAAGAGGGAGGGAGAGCTAATCCTGGCTTCAACAGTCAAGAAGAATTAGATTTTAAAAGTAGAAGGCAAGTTTCAGAAGGTCTGATAAAACCGAGATTCTTATCAAATTATTTCTCAGATGTGAATTTCCCTTACTTAGCCACCAGCATTTTTTTTTACATTGACTTCTAATTACCTTTGTATATGGCTGTGGACTTGAACAGAAACTTACATAGGCAAGAATATGCAAGATGTATTTGATGGAGAAAATGAGTTCATTGTCTGAGCAAATGGAGATGACGTTGATAAAAAGCATTAGCATTAGAAAACATTTTCACAGACAATATCTGATTTGAAGGTCAGTGGATGAGATTATAAATTTTAATCAATGACAGATACTTAAAGGGGTCTGAGCAGAGAAATGGCACTTTTATGCTAATATGTGTCTAGACCTCCACTTTTACACAAGGTCCACCCTACACTTTCAAAGTCCCTTGTCTGTACTACTTCATTCCGTAGTCCTAAGCATAAAATCGTTTACCAAAGGTTGAAAGTAATTACCTAACATTCCAAAGCTTGAATGGAACCCCCACTTCTGATTTCCAAATGTTCTCCCATGATTTCCTCAAAAACCTTCTCCTTTCCTCTCTTCTCTTTACTTTTACTAATCTGAGTTATCTTTTCTTGTAGTCTTTCAGTTTCCTCTTCATTCATAATATCTCACCTGATCATCACAATCCTTATACATCATAATAAGCATATGTGATTTGAGTGACAAAATTCAGCCTATATTTTATTTTTCCATTATTTTGTAATTGTTTGATATATTTTATTTATTGTTATTGCTCAGATTTGGCTCTAGTTAGCTCCACAAGTACATGCCATAATTAACACTGCTTAACACTTTTATTTTTACAACTGAATAGAGAATAGTTACTCTAAAATAAACATTTGCCTAATTTGTGAGAAAAATGTACTTACAAGACAAAAATTTGACTTATGAATAGCTTTAAAAATCTAGTTTTATTAGCATAGGTAAGATATTTTTCTGACTGTGAAAATACAACAATGTAGAGATTTTATAAGAAAGATACATTTGAACTAATGGTTTCAGCATAGATACTAGGTTTTTATGAAACCAAATTAAAAAATTTGCTATCAGCAAGGCATTTGAGTCACTCAGGGAAAAAAACAGGGAGTAATAAGTGTGTCTATCTCCTAGGGACTGAGAAGATTAGATCAAATAATTTATGTACAGCGCTCAGTACAGTGTTATTTCTATGGTGAAAAACCAGAAATTCAACAAGATATTTAGATGAAATGAAACCACCCAAAACTTAGACATTCTATGCACACATATAAATACTAAGATATTATTTTTCTATATAGACAAAATTTGAGCTCCAATTTCTTCCTTGCACCCATCATTCCCTTTTACTCTTTTCAGTTAATAGAGAAGTTTTCTATATGTACTGCTCCAGGGAAAATAATACAAAAGGTATTTGAGGATAAATATTCATATTTTGCTTGTTTTCTTCTTTTATTTGTATATAAAGAAAGCAGTGGACAGTAAAACTCATAACAAAGTCAATGCACACACTCGATGTGACAGATAAATTTGTGTTGAAGATTGGTCAGCTTTCATACTACTTATTTCCCTTTCCTACTGGGCACAGAAATAGACAATATTTTCTTGACCCCTTTGTCATTAAGCATAGCCATGTGACTGCTATGAACCACTTAGAAGCCTGGCCCATAAAAATGTCCCTTGCAAATTTTTTATTCTTTCTCTATCTTATATTATCCAGCAGGCTGGATACAAAAGCCTGGGACAAACATGGAAGCCATGTACTGATGAAGACTAAGTCCCTGTGTACTGAGATCCTTGACTCTCTCCATGGTGACTCTCTTCTTTGTTTCCAGGCCTTCGTATCTCCCCATTCTGATTAAGCATGCTATGAATTAGAAATAACTTTCTATTTATCTTAAGTCACTGGAGTTTTTGAGTTTAATTGTCACTGATGTCAGTGTTCTCTTTTGCAATGGGATATATGTATCTGAGTTTTTCCTAAAAGAGCCAAACATTTTGGAGTGTAAATGGAAAAAGCTCAGAGTACACAGCTGATGGTATTTGTTGCATGGGAAATTATGTAAATAGAACTCAAATACCATTTGATGAGTAAGACATAGTTTAGAATTGCAACCTGCAAAGTTAAGTTTATAAAGGGGTGACAGTAAAATTACAGAAATTTTGGGTGATTCTAGAGCATATAAAACTACTTATTAACTTCCTAGGGTGCAGTCTAAAGACACTGCAAGTTATTGCTAGATGCCTCATTTCTAGCACACTCCTAAATAGTAGAGGATCAATGGCTAGGAGGAAGTTGTAGGTGTATGGGTCCTACCTGGAGCAGCTGCCCTGGGCCTCACGCTTTCCAGAGCACTGGGAATGGCCGAAAGCTTCCAATGTACTGAGAGAGGTGTGAAAGGGGAAGCATTGGCCAGAAATGGCTTTGCAGGAGGGGCGGACAAAATGAAGAATTACTTGGATGGGAGGAGAGAAGTTGACTATTCTCTGCTGCAGTACTTAGAAAATAAAGGGAGAGACACCCCTTTCCAGACAAAGGGAAGAGTAGACTCCTGCTGAGATGTGGGGGGAAAATGTTTGGTGCGTTTAAATTGAGCTATTTATGTGGCCCTTTTTTCTATAATTTTGTTTTAATGTGCTAAATAATTAGAATAACCAAATTATTATGCCCTTTTCATTTTAATATTTAATTGAGGCAATATGAGAGTATTTTATATATTATTTAAAATCAAATATCACAGTATTCTTTCATGTAGTATGTGTTTTTCAATTAACAGTTTATGATGCACCTTTCACTTATTCACCTGAATGTCTATCATCACAAAAACGTAAACTAGAGTTATTTATTCATTTACTAAGTAAGCCACAGACTTGGACACATTGACGTGGGAAAAGAATGTCCCTAAATGAAGCCAATATCTGTGGAACAAAATCTCAATCCAAGTCCTAAACTTGCTAAATGTGGGCTGCTGCAGATTGCCAGAAGGAAGAGTTGACATAATGTTGGGTCCTTAGTCAAGGATACTTATATCTTCCTTTAGTAATTCTTGGCAAGTCTGAGTCAGTAGTTACTGAAAAATATTTCCAATGTAAGGCGGAGGTTTGTGTACAAAAATTAACTATAAGTCAAACAGTCTTAGTAATAGTCTCTGGAACTATAGTTAATATATTTATAAATAAACTGTATCTCTCAAAAAATCAGGTTTTCTAATTCATTTAGAGGTAAATTTATCTTATTTAAAAAAAATTTAAAAGCTCTTTTGTTTATTAAATTATGAGAATATTTGAAGGTATAATTACTTAGAGTCTACATTACATGTAGGCCTCTCCCTGGGGAAAATCACCACAAAACTGAGATCTCAAAGAGCAGAGATAAGCATTGCTAGGAATAAACTCACACAGAGGGATTAGTCTGAAGGGAGAGTTGGTTGACTAGAGTAACTGGAGAGACATGGAAGATACTTGTTAGAATTAAATATTGTGAGAGAAAGGAAAAGAATATGCCTGCCTAGATTTTGAAGATAATGAAGAAATTTCTCATAAAAGGAGAAAATAAAAGGCAAAAAGTTGAATTGTTATCAAAGAGAACACATTTATTGAGATGGTGGCTGGATATTGAAACATTTAATATTTTTTCATATTTCTAATAGAAATGTATATGTGCTGACTTAAGATTACTTTATTTATGAGTTATATGTTCATTCTTCACTGTGATCGCCTAACGAGTAACAACAAGTTATCTTTCTAAGAGTAGACATATTAAATTAAATATATAAACTGGGTAGCCTTGTGTCTGGCATAGAGTCAGTGATAAATAAATTATGTTTTTCTCCTCTCTACAATTAAACTAGATGATATGTTTGTCATCCCAGATAAATACAACAACAGTGATTTTATAATAGGCTAAATCAAAATTTAAATTCCATTTATTTTATGTAGTCAAGGAATATACATATATATATAAAGACTTTTCTAAACAACACTTGTCTTATCCAAATTGAAACCCGCTGCATTCAAACTTGATGATAAAATGAAAGACAACAGTTCATCCATAGTTTCAGTGAGTCACACTTTCTCATTGAAGAAGATACTATGTGGGAGTCCTTAAGTTTTTTGGAAAATTATGTCTACCGCCTACCTTAAGATTTTAATAATAAAATGTACTAATTTATTTTTTCAAATATGCAACAGATAGGTACAATGTTGGTAGAATTTTTCAAAGAATTCTAAGCATCGGTTTATCTGAAATTAAGGGGTGAGGGTTAACTCTGAATTAGCTAGAATATAAATGATCGACTGTCCAGCTGTTAACAGAAGAGCAACTAATTTTAACTCAATAAAACAAGGTCTATTTTATAAAACCCTATAGACTCTTCCAATCACCACCTTAACCCCTTTAAATTTCCATGGACATTAATAGCCAGTGCCTGCATAACGATTCTAGAAGGCATTTGTGTGTGTGTGTGTGTGTGTGTGTGTGTGTGTGTGTGTGTGTGTGTATCACACATTCATGGTTTCCAAGTATCAGAAATTAAATATTTATAGAGCTTAGAGCTTAATCAAAGGACAATGGGGTCAAACCAGATGTTGAGCAAAGGAGATAGATGGCTGAAACTTATTAAGTTTCTCTCTTTCCATAGATTTGAATATGTCCAGAGTAATTCGTGTAAGTTTTCCTGGAAAAGTTTTGTTTTTAAATAAATAACAAAGGACAAAGAGGTGGATGAAAGGGCCTTGAAATACTTCATTTGTCTATAACCATTAGCTACACAATTGAATTAGAAGGTCCATTTTAAAAATTAATTGTATACCATATTAATAGTAACCAGGAAAATGTTAACTAAAATAGTTTTTTTTATTGTCTTTTTATCTTTAGTATGAATATTTTTCAAAATCTGGTTACATTTTACCCGTGCTTATTGTTTTATTTGTAATCTTAGATCTATTCTGGATATTTTTAGATGATAAAAAAAGGAAAGAAATTTAAAGTGCTCGGCAGGCAGAGAGCTCACACAGCGACATCTTACTTCATCCACTTATTTACGTAATTTTTAAGTTAGGTTCCTGCTGTTCCCATTAGTGTTTCGACTTTAGAATTCCTGCCAACACATACAGACTATTGACAAGGAAATACAGAGCATTTTTTTAAATTTACTTCTAATAACTGGATTCAATATAGAGGCTGGAAAAAAGTAAACTACAGGCAGAAACAGTGTCCAGTAGGGAAAATAAATGAGAGAAAACTTTTTTTTTTTTTTTTCGGTCTTCAGCTTTTTTTTTCATTATACAAGCCAAGAAACTTTAAGCATATCCTGGCTACATTTGGCAAATGTAGACCTGTTGGGCATAGCAGGAAGATACTAGGATAGAGTTTGTCTTTATATGTTCCTGGGAAATTCCCTAACATGCTGTCATTATAGTAATATTGAGGTTACTTATTTATTCCATAGGGGCAGGGCAGAAATTATTGAGTATTCTTTGCAAGGCATTGTATAGTTATTACTCTAAAAATTCCTTCATTGATTCCCAAAATTAAACAAAAAGCATAGTAGAATGCTATTCTTTATCCCCTGATATTTAATATACTTACAGTTGTTTTTTATCATTCGGTCCAAAATTAAAATGACAGCAAATTAAAAGGAAGGTCATTTGTGGAACATACACACAGTAAAGGGCATTTCTAATTTGCCAGTAGTTTGTGTTCTGTAGCTCAGTTATTCGGAACTTGGAATATATAATTTAAAAAATGCAGTGGTTATATTTCACAAAAATATAGCTTTCCTTTTATAAATTGAAGTATATACTCAAAAGGGAATCTAATATAGGAAAAATGTCTCTGAAATGTTAACTTAGAAATATTTAATGCCATTCCAATGTGGAAATAAGGCCTTGTTCTAATATAAACCTTTGTGAGAGGTTCTAGGTGATGACGTGGGGAATGGCGGTGACCTGTGGATTGGAACCAGAGCTTCCCGCATCTTAGGAATTGGAGAAGAAAACCCATGTCTGTTCTGTGGAGGAAGACGTTAGCAGCACTGCATCGCCTGGCGACTTCCTCTTCTTTCCTTTCTCCTTTCTCTTTTATTTCTTTAATGAAGATGTGTTAGTTTTCTATTGGTGTTGTAACAAATTATTACAAACTTAGTGTCTTGAAACAGCAACCATTTATTGACCTTGCGGTTCTGCAATTCAGAAGTCTAGGATAGAGTATCTGGGTTCTGGGCTGAGGGGGTCTCACAAGGCTGAAATCAATGGGCAGCTGGTTACACTACTACCTGGAGTTCCCAGTCCTCCTTCGGCTCATCTTTGTCACTGGCAGAACTCAGTTTCTTTAGACTATAGGACTGAGGCCCTTGTTTCCTTGCTGGCTACTAGTCAGCATGCTCCCAATGTGAGACCACCCTCATTCTTTGTCATGCAGACCTTTCATTACATGGAAGCGGGTAAATTCCTCAGGTCAAACCTCTCTCACTCTTTCAATCTCTCTGACCCCTGCAACCAGCTTGAGAAAAACTGTACTAGTCAAGGGTTCTCCTGACTGGGCTGTGCTCACCTGGGTAACATTTGTCTCCTAAGTTTAGCTCGCTTGGGACCTTAATTACATCTGTAAAATCCCTTCCCAGCAGTAACTAGATTAGCGTTTGATTAATCATGAATGAGAATCTTGGAGGCCGTCTTTTGAATCTTACTAACACAGAAGGATAGCGCCTCCCTGTGGGTAATAGTTGACTTATTTGCTGACCTTTTAATTGTCTCTCCACTCCGCCTCCCTGCGTTTTTTTTTTTTTTTTTTTTTTGACTTCCTATTTGGAGGAGGGAGTATATTTTCTCTTGCCTCTAAAAATATACATATCTTGAATATATCTTTCAAAGTTTTTTTTAGATAGAAAATATAAACGGCATGTAAAAAAATCAGAAAAAGTCTCACAATAAAGGCTGTCATTGATATTTATTAGCATAGAATAAAATTTTAAGTAAATATATCTGATTCCAGTCTTTCTTGCTCCAGTTCAACTTTCCTTTGGGTCATCTTCCAAACTGCCAGAGCTCTCACTTTTTTCTAGGAGTAACTCTTGGTTAGCCAGGATAACTCAGGTTTAGAAAACATTCTCTCTCATCTCATTTTTCATTTTCTATTTTTTTTAAACATCTGCTATTCAGTGGAATATATGCATCAAAGGGCTAAACTAAAATCTCTAATTTTTTTTATCACAATTTTTCTAAGTTTTTCTCTACTTTTTCAGGGTTTCTTCTGAAAGGGAATGTGAAAGAAAGAACACAGCATCAGTCATTGGAGCAGGTTAGCAGCTAAACAGATTTTATAACTCCTCTATCTCTATCTTTCTCCCTTGCACTTTCATTTACAACCCCCTCTTCCTTTTTCTCTTACTAAAACTAAGAATTAGAACAAGAAGAAAAGGCAGAGTTTATAAAGGGAAAGCACCCAGTGATGATCACATAGACAGGAATCCATTTTGTGTTGAGGGTAGATTGGGCTAATTTTATTGACTTTTTTGGCTCCCGGCTTCCTCGTCCCCACTTTGGAGCCTTCTTGTTGGAAGCTATTTATTAATAATGGTATTTGTTTAAATAACCTTTGTATTGGATGATGAGAAATGTTTAAGTTTTAAAGAATCCTACTTCACCCCACCAACACCTCCACTGAAACCAATACGATCTCTTTCCATGCGTTTTATCTCTTGCACACACACCTAGCATGACTTCAGGAAAGTGAAATGAGTTCTTGCAATCAGCACAAATACTCAAACCAAATGCAACACAGCCAACAGTATTCATTTAAAACATGGACTATAATAGTTTAGAAATTTGAAAATGTCCAGATATTATTTATCTCTACACTCATCATTTTTTCAATATTTTTGTTTTTGAAAACCCTTTACTTTCCTTCTTGTTCTCATAAATCAAAAACCAAAAAAACTCTTAATTCTGGTGTTTGTGCAGTGTGAATAAAGAAGCTCTTCCCCAGCTCCCTGGACTAGAAAATGATAGAAGTTAGAGGGAAAATAGTCCTCTCTGAAGGAAGAAAGAAAAAGGAAGTGTGTGAGCAGTGTGTGCTGTTTTGAGTGGCTTCAATCTGCATAAAACCTGTGTCAGTCCTCTGTGTCTCTAACCTTCAAGGACTCAGTATTGAAAAGAGTTTGAGGAATAATTTTAAGTTAGCTTTGTAATGGGGTTGTCTCAGGGGACCGTCACTGTGATGGCTCCTGTTTCTGCTTCTTTTGCTGGAAATAGCAAATCTTTCTGAATTTTGCTCTGATTTTTTAACACTTTTAAAATCAAATGAGGGCAAACACACACACACGCACGCGCACACACACACACACACACACACACACAAGCACACAGATACAGTTCTTCAGAGATCTGCTCTTTTGCTTCAGAGGCTGATATTTGTTGTATGGTGTATTAACTCTGTAAAAGAATTAGGTAAGGAGCTCCCACTGGTGGTGGAGGAAACTTCACCATGCCCGTGAAATGCCTGTCTGTATTAGTACCCTGAGAATGGATATCTGAGTCACAGATAAAAAGTGTGCCAGTATTCGTCTTTCGTCATGTAATGAAACAAACAAACAAAAAATGCCATTGTTCTTTTAGGTGGTTACGGTTATTAGTCACAGATGATGATAACCAGGAGGTGTAGGCTGTGCCGCCAGGGCTGTGTTGGCATTTCCCAGTCTGGATAGGCTCCACATGCACTCTTGTCAAGTAGCTTCAAGGCTTTTAAACTTTGAGGGATTCCAAAGCTACCGGCACAAACCCTGCTGTTCTCTCTGCTTAGAACAAAGTTTATTGCTTTTATTGCTAGTTTTATATTTAACCAGAGAAAGCATGGCTTTTCAAAGTTTAAGCTTCTCTAAACTGCTTCAGAGGAAGAACATGGATTCTTTGCCTGCACTAGAGATAAATTTGACTATTGAGTGGAGCCACATGAGTTGGTAGCATGTGTCACTGAGGCAGAATTCAGGGCCTCCTTTGTTATGGGGCCCTCCCTCTACATCATACCTTCCCACAAATAATATTTCAACAGCCATGTTACATGTGACTATCTTTACCACAATCGCCAAAAATGAGTTCATTTAAATTTGTCAACAAATTTGGAGTTTATGTTATAAATGTGGTAGAAAAATCTAGGTTCTTCTTCAGCAAGTAAGATTAAGGCATTTTGATACATTTGTCCGAACAAACATTATTGAGAAGAGGAAAAGATGGGACTGATATAGACTAAAAGTAGCAGGAACAGTTGCAAAGAAAAGAACCAAGGCCAGTAGGTAATTAGGTCCAAAATGAAACTTTATATACATTCAATTTACTGTTAAATCCAGAATTCAAGCCATTTTGTAATCAGAGCTCATCATAAAATTTCGGTTGGATATCCTTATGATCTGGGTTAGGTAAACCTCCTGGATTGTCAAAAAACTGAATGACTAGACTCTTATCCTTTAGATCACACCTTGTCAGCTTATGATGATATCTGCAATTAAATGTACAAAATAGTTTTACTCTGTTGTTTCTAGACTCTAAAAGATATATGACTGCATAAATAATAGATTAATTAAAATATAGTTTTAAGACAAATTTCACTAGCTCCTTAACGATCACTAGTAATTTGAGCTCTCATGTCCAATACCTGTTTTTATGAACACAATGTCCATCTCCTTAAATTACTTAGACACAAAAGAGAAATTCAGAAAGACAGAAAGGTAAATGAATATCATAGTTGGAAGAGATCTATTGGGAAGATTTAATTGGAATTTTTTTCTTTCAAAGCGTATTTTCTATTATTGCCTGGTATTTTAAAAGCACCAAATGATGAACTTGATGCTCTTTTTAATTGGCTCATTTGTTCATTGCTTAGTTCAAACTCCATGTGATAAGTACAATACAAAATGTATATAGGCTCATACCTCATCGTGCACCACACACAATTCATAAGGTCATTCCAAAGAAGCCCCCACAGAACTGGAAACTGGACCCTATAAAGAATCATAAGGTACAAGAGAAATAATTCCTTATTCTTTGAACCTTTGTGTATTTCACAAAGGGGAAAGCAAATAACAGTCTTGCAAAGGCACCTACATCTTTTCCTTGGCAGACTTGCTGCCAGTGGGTCAGCTGCCAGTACAGCTCTCCCCAAAGTTCTCTTTCTACCAGGTGAAATGTGACCAAAGTTTAAAGTATGGGGAAGTGGGTCACAGTGCAGGCTGTCTTACCCAAGCAGCTGGCTTTGCTCATAGCAGTGCCCTTTATTATCCCATGAAGTTGCATACCAACAACTTCAATAAAAACTGCTTATCGTAATGGATAGCCATAATTACAGGTGCCTTTTTTGAAAAATGGCACATTTTCCATAGAGTTCAGAATACACCAAAACTTGATTAAACACAAATCGACATTCATGTATACATACATACACACACACTCACATACTCACATATCTTTGTGTATATATTATTTTAATAACTGTCTTTTGAGTTCTACTCAGAAAGAAGTTGTTTTTGTTCTGGCAAATGCATTGCCAAATACTTAGAATTTGAAAAGAGTGATTCTAAAATTAAGAGCTTATGGGAGACAACAGAGATAGCTAAATTGAGTAGAAGTGAAGGGGTGCCAAAGAGAGAAGTGGGAAAAAGAAGTTAGGCAATATGGAAGGAGACGGCAATCTACAGAGTTAAGTGCCCTGAAATAATGTCCTTACAGAGAAATAGTGGAATTTAAGAACAGTGAACTCTGATACATCGACAATGATTCAAATTGAATGTTGCACGCAAATACATTTATAATGAATGTTAAATTTCAAAACAGATCTAAAAGGACTTATTCGTTCCACCTTTGAAGCGATGGAGAAAAAGAGACTACGTTTCAATTCTGGGCTGAGAGGAAAAATATCTGGAGAGGAACTTGGAACCAGAAGTTACCTGGTATTTATCAACTTCTGGAAGCTACAGAATTCTCAGGCAGGGCAATGGCTTTTTCTAAGAATTGGAGTAGTGGTGGTTTGATTTAAATTTGTCTAAATCCCAAAGGACTAGAAAACAATTGGTGATATCTGCATGAGTAATGATTTACTAATACAGACAGTAAAAGCAGAAACCAATTTACCATTTCGTTGATCATAAAAGTCATCCCTATCTCCCTTCAAAAAACACCTCATAACTATACACTAAATTGATGGAGGACGATATACTCCTTCCGTCTTTTTTCATCTCTCATAGGAATGAGGTAGCTTCACATAGGACTTCTCCTTTACTTCCTGGTTGTGTAGCCCATTACAAGACATAACCTAAAACACTGTACTGACAGAACCAGCAGAGCAGATTATCAGGAGGTAATGTTTTCTTCAGAACACATGAGAATTTTTTTTTCCCCAAAGATTTCAGGGAGACAGGGAAAGACTATGCAAAACATTTTTATCTTTTACAGGAGAGACAAACTGATTATTTTCCATGCAAGTTCATGTTATACATGGTCAGACATATCAATAAAAATGAAAAAAGTACTTAAGAAATTATGTAACCCAACTTCCTCATTTCAAAGATGAGAAAACAAAGGCCTAGAATAGTCTACATAACTAGTTTGCTCATGTTGGACAGTTTGACCAAATTGTTTAGTTAAACATGTATCTTGCCTTACATTAGTTGTGATCTATTATTTTACTGCTTTAATTTTTTTTTGGTAAAATATAATACAGTTATCCAACAGAAACTTATTTGCAATTGTAAATAAAATTCATCTGTTTCACATTAATGTTGTATAGATATTAATGTGAACAAAACCAACTCCATCTTTGTATCCCTCTTGTTGTCTTTCTCTTCAAGTTTCCATGCTGAGGACTATAACCGAACTAGCCTCAGCCAGCTCCAAAATCTAGTAAATAATGATTAGCTGTGTCGTGTAAGCTTACACAGTGATTCCTGCCAGTAAACTGCCAGAATGGCATAGCAACCGAGATAAGTATCAAACTAAGTGTTAGTGTCAATTCTAAGCAATTATTGTAAGATCTCCAGGAGGTATGGTGCCTGTCTCTTACTGCATTCGTTGTCCCTTTGTCTTGTCAATCATTAGTAGTTCAGCAGAACTATAAAACATTACTGTAACAATTGTTTAGCGGTAGAGAATAACCTACGCAGACTGCTGGGTCATCTTTTCCACTCCAACACAATCTTCCTAAAAGTAACTTATTATATGATAAATTCTGTTATATTCAATGAATTTGTCTGCTTTGTTTTTCATTCTTAAGACACCTTTCAAGTTTGGTGGTCACCGCACCTCCGTTCCACTCTCAAATTCTTACCTTGAAAGTAGATTCTGTTTTTCACAATAATGTAGAGAATATGCATTCATATGCATAGACCTACTCATACTACACATGTATGCCACCTACCCTGCACACGTATCATTGTCTTAGAGTAATTTAGGAAGAGCAACTTATAGAAGATCTCAAAGTTTCATGCTATAGATGAATTGTGATAGATAAAATTTCAGGAACATACAAAATAACTGGAGAAAATATAAGTAAAAGCTTTTTGAAAGTGTGTTCTAGAGTTTTAGTAGACAATCAAAAAGAGGTAACTCTTACTTATTTCCCATTGTAAAATTTCCTCTCTCCATTGATCTCGTTTTTGTTCACACCACCATAATTTTCACAAGAGCCAGTTTTTAGACCCCGTGTCTGTCATTTATATTGCCCTTATTCTAACTTCCTATGTCCAATTATTTGCAAAATGCTGCTTATTTTTTTTTCAAAAAAAAAAAAAAAAACACCACCACCATTAAAAACAAAAAGACAAAACATAACTAAACAAAACCCTCTTTCTTTTTCTTAATCAAGTCCTTTTTCTTTAAATCTAGAATATCACAGTAGACTTTTTACTGCTATCTCAAAATTCTTCCCCCCTTCGTTATTTTGTCTATGGTATAGGGATTCTGTTATCTTATTCACTATTAATTCCTGGTCTATGTACAGTGTCTGAAATAAGAGACAAATAACTATTTTGTAATGTGAATTTTTACACAGTTGCTTGGTTAATTCACCTAAATTTTCACAATATCATCTGCCACTTAAAAATCTTTCATTGCTCTCCTTGTGGATATAATAAACAACTCACTTTCTAAAAAAAAAAAAAAAAAAAAAAATCTGGCATTATTACTGTCCCCTCTCCTATCCTGTCAATGTGGTCTCAACTTACCTTTGCTCTAACTTACTCATGCTCTTAGTCCTTTTTTTCCATCCATATCTTTGCTGATGGCACCTTCGTGACTGAGGAGTGCACCCCCTATGCTTTATGGGTCTTGGCCAAGGTCTGGCAACACCACTCCCAGCAAAACGCCCTCATACAAAGGCACACACACTCCCTGCCTCATGTTTCTCCCTCTCACAGTCTTCCTCTTCCATCCCCCTTCTCCGTTATGGCACCTCTGCTTCCTATCAGAGAGATGAGAACTTTTACACATTTTGTTTCCTCTGCTCAGCCCCAAGCCAACCATTCAAATACTAATGCTGCTATGTTATTTTTACTCTTTTCACTTTTACTTCTTCAATTTTTACACCCATCCTTTCTAAATTTAGGGACTCATTGTGTGCTGCCTGAACTACCACATTATCTTTAAGCTTTGCTCATGCAGGGCCTTTCTCCTCTCCACTGTTTGGTATCAGCTCAGCCCTGGGATACAATGGCAGGAAAGAAAATCATGGCTCTGCCCATGAGAATCACAGTAACATTCATCAGAAAAGACAGCGAAGCGTGCTAGTAGATTTATTCAAGGTCCAGCCAATAGCATCTCCTGTATCTTCTATCTTAACAGAGTCTTAATTTCCTTCAATCAGCACACTTTTAATGAGAAAATATGTCATTTCCTGAGATTGTAGTGGAGGATGTGTACACATCATTTTATAGTTTAAATATATATTTGAGATTATAATGTTAGCATTTTAAAAATATTTATTCATTTAAATTTATTTATTTATTTTTATTATGGTGACATTTGTTAATACTTGGAGACAAATACATTATGATATAATGAAAAAGAGGGGACTGGAAAAGTTAAGTTAGATTTTACACTCCCAAAAGGTGTATACCTCACAAAAAGCTAATCATAGCTTACAGATATTAGACAGACCTTGCACTTTTTTAAAACCCCAAATCTGGTTAGCAAATAATTGTTAATATATTTCCTGCCATTTTTTTCTTTATTCACCAAAACAAGATTTTTTACACATTCAGAAAAAAGATGGAAAATTATTTATTTATCTTTGCTCTAAAATCTTCAGGAAAGGTATGGCCAGGAATCTGTACTAATTGACAGATTTTTTTTTTTTTTTTAAATACAAAAGAATAATGAAATGAGAGGAGGAATACTATGTATGATATCTTGATCTAAGAGTTCAGGTGCAGCTTTCTGCAACCTTAGATAAGCAGTTTAAATAGGAGAGTTACAGTGTGCAGTCTATTCAAATACTTGCCAACACAAACAAATAAAATTTTATTCTTTGTTTCTGAACAGATACAGAGTTTGTACTCAACAAATATGTTGTGAACTTATAGAAGTTATTAAATATTATATTCCTTATGAAGCTATTAAAAGACAGACAAGATACTTGTCACTGGTTCAGAAACAGAACTAGAAGGCAATGGAAAACATTTATTTATAAAATGGAACACAAAACAAGAGACTCTCCACTGCACAAGACTAAAACATAAATCAGTCGGCCTGCAAAGTTAAGAAGAGGACAAGACTGGACTCGTCAAAGTGGCAGATAAGGCTCATCACTTACACTGTATGTGGATTTACCGTTTATAATGGGACAGAGAATAGAACCCTACCCCATCTCTGTATCTCCAGTTAATCTCATAAATGGGGCCACAGGAGCTCTGGAGGAGGGGATGAGATAAAGTGATTCTTGCCAACACTGTTGGAACCCATTTCTATGCTCCCGTTTTTATAAACCCCCATCTGATGCTGATTCAGTTTGGTCAGATGTTAGCTATGTGATCACATATCTTTTACAGAATCATAACATTTTAAAACTAGTGATATCTATGAGATGAATACTTTTCTTTGACATCAACATTTTACAGGTTAGAGTTGGATACACAGAGAGGAGAAGTGCCAGAGCCTAGCTCACTCAACTAGTGTGTAGTGGAACCTAGACTTCCTTCCAGCTAAGTAAGTCAGATAGGATCCTGATTCATAACTGACTCTGGGTTCCTGTTGCAGGAGCTGTGATCGTCACATATGTCAATTTATAGCGCACGTAGAAAAATGTAGCAGAGCACATTTGAAAGCCCTAATCCAAGTGAAGCAAGAATAAAAAGCAGACTGACTGGAGGAATCAAGATGATAGCACAAATAGAAATTAAAACTTGGTAAAAAATGTGAGGAGTCGGTAGAAAACTCTTATGTATGCTGGAAATAATAATACTTATACTGCATGCGTCACCCAGTTATAGTGTGAGAGCAAATCAAATCAGGCCACACTTAAGAAAATTTTCTGAAACTTAAAAATGTATGCAGGTGAAAACAATATTATTAGCTTTGACCCGATATGCAATAATTTTTGCATTCCTTTAAATATTTAAGTTGGTAAAATTCTACACTTAGAATTATATTGCTATGTATAAAATTTTTACATTTTATTATACTTTGTCTTTTTATTCAAGCTTCATATCTTTAAAATAGAAAAGCCCTGAAGAATTTTATAAAACATAGGAGTTTGATATCAGAAAATGCAAACATACAGCTTTATGTATTCTAAAGTATTTTATATTATTTCTCTATTTAAGGAAGATTTTTTTTTTTATCAACATTTCTCTAACAAAGCATTCTCCATGTACAATTTTCTCATGTAAAAACAGATTGGTTCAGATATAATTACAATCAAACCTTTCTGTTTTTAATTTGTGTAATGGAGGCAGTATTTGAGAGCCATTAAAACTATATTCTAAGAAAAATATTTGTAAAAATTTTAGTAGAAAAGGAAGAGATTAATACCTGAAGTTAGAGAAATAGAAAAGGAAGTTTGTTTTCATGAAATTATCTCAAACTTTGGCATGCACAAGTGTGCTGCTTATTGATACCTTGACCTACGATACCAGGCTCTTTAGCTATTATTTTTAGAACAGAAGCTTTTGGGATAAAATGAGCACCTACTTTTTTTTCTGTTTCTTTTTTCCTTCGGTAATGGTAGGAGTTAGCTCAGTATGGATTAACTGCTTAAAGAAAGTGAAACATTTAAGTCTAGTATTCCAATTTTACTGTGAAATCTTTTGTCAGTTAAATATCTTCTACCATGAAACAAAAGAAGAAAATACATAGACAAATCTTCACACTGATTCAAAGTGAATTAAAATTTTTTTCTCAATATTTTATGAATAAATTCATGTAAAGGTAAAATTGCTATATAATGAGGAAGTTCAGTCTGGAATGAAGATAAGGCTATCTTAATAGATTTGCCACTGGTTGCAAAAGTTGGTATTTTCTCTGTTTGCAGCAGTTGGTAATACAGAGTGCTCCCAGAGAGAAGGGCAGAAACCTACATAGAATTATTTCATGTCATATGACAACTCTATCATATTCCCTCTTACTTTTCAATAAAAAAGAGGAGGCACTTTGGATATTATGTAAGCTATCCATTCTATTTGAAGATGCAAATGAATTGTCGCTATTTAAATAGTATTGCCTAATATTGCTTGAGTCTTAAATTAATAATAATATAATTTCAAATTATTGAATAAACACCATGTGTCGGACGATATCCTATGTGTGTTGCATTAACATTCTTATTTATTTTGCTTAAAAAAATCTGAGAGTTAGGAAGTCTTATTATCTTCTCTATACAAATGAAGAAATCAAGGCTTAGAGAGGTTCATTAGCTGAAGAAAACACAGAGCCAGAATTTTAACCCAGGCAGTTGAAGTCTGAGTCCTACCTAACTCACCATTAGGCACAGCATTGTAATTTATTTTTATTTTTCTGTTTTAAGTGTAAATTGGTATTAATGAGAGGTGCACATACAGGATAACCTTAAGATTTGTAAAGTCTTCATTTAAAAATTTACTTAACTTCAAATGACTAAAAAAAATGTTAAGAGTTGTATAAAAAAAGAGTACAAAATATATATTTTTCTGAAGAAAATTCTATAATATGGATACTTTAAAATACATCTGTCTTAAGTAGGGTGGCTTGGTATTTCATTGACTGGGTGATTTTTAAGTGATTATTTCAGTTGATTAAAGCAGTTTAATAAACATTTCAGGTTCTCAATACCTAGACTTTGATTATGTATACTGAAATATAAGCTACAAGTTACACAGAGCTGTTGTGTCTGGATGTGTATCTTGTGTACTGCTTAAGGGCTCTTGACTTACAGAGCTAGCAGGGCTGAAATCCAATCATATCTTTGCTCACCAAGCCTTATAACTGAAGTTCTACATTCACCCCAAAATGGTAAGTTTCTTTGTGTACAAGAGCACTGGTTTGGCTGGTAGCCTCCTGAAGTCACAAAAGAGCAAAACTAAGACCGAATGACAAAATGTAGAAAAGGTAATAGTATTCAAAAAAGCTCTCTAAATGGCCATTTGATTGGTCAGTGAAGAAACAGATTTTAAGAACTCAGTCATAAGACAATGCATGGATATGACCAGCACCAAAAAGATTGGGTCAGTAAATTTAGAGAATGATGAGTCAATTTGAAGCAAGGACTTGTATACAATTAGATTCAGAAACTAATTTGAACAGAGCATCCCTAGAGTCCAGTCTTTATCTACCGTAAAGATGCATCACTAGAGCAGCCTTCTTAGAAGTCAGTACCTGAAAGAAATTGGGTTTTAGCCATGTATTGTCAAAGGTTCCTCATTAGGATAATTGTCCAATGACTTTTGTTCAAGAAAGTCTGTCTTTCAATATCAAATATTTTCTCATCTATATCTATATATCCATATCCATATCTATCTATCTCTATCTCTATCTCTATCTCTATCTCTATCTCTATCTCTATCTCTATCTCTATCTCTATCATCTATCTATATCTGTATATCTATATGTAATATATAGATATTACTTATTAATTTAACACTCTTAAATATTACAATGTATTTTTCAAGTTATCTCTGCTTCCTCAAATTGGATTTACAGGTTAAAAATAAAGTGTGCTAAATAAACACATATGGTGATTTTTTACACTTAATTCCCTTTTCATATTTCTGTTTAAATAAATACTTACCAGTTCTACTCTATCCATAAGAAGGATGGATATAAAAGTTGCCACTAACAGGATAATAACAATTTTATCTCCTCATTTTCTGTCTTAAATCAACAAAAATTATTATACTGTAATATGTAGGAGATACAATAATTCAAACACACCTTTCTAAATCATCTGTTTAAAAAGAAGGGGTATGCGTATTCTTTAAATTAAATAATAATGAATAGAGTCTAAGGGTATCCAACTTGGAAATGTGCACAAAGTAAATGATTATTCACTGATATTTTTTGTAGTGGCTTCTTGCTGGTCTGGTGAGTAAGATTTCTTCTTATTATCAAAATCTCCAGATATTCTCATTGTGAAACATAATTTTACCAAGTAAGAGTATTTGCATGGAAAAGTAGAACAAATTATCTTTTAAAAAATAAAGTACATCATGTTTGTGCTTCAGTTTTAACAATTTTGGTATGTATATAATTTATGTATTTTCTTTAATTATAAAATCAGCTTAGTTTCTTTAATGAAATTGGTACAATTTGGGTTTCCATAGGGAAGGACATTGTTTTTCTCTACGTTCTTCATGGTTTTTTTTTTTTTTTTTTCTATAAGGAATGAAACAACAGAGTTTTGGATATGTATTTGCACTAATTATGGCTTATAGATTCAATTCCAGCTGTGGCCCAGCTGAATTTGGAACAATGTGTGATTTTGCTAGATTCTAATTGACATTTTCATATCACTTCCATGTAAAGTCAAATGTCAACATACCTGGTTCTCTATGAATGCTTTTATTAAATAAAAGAGGTAGACTCCAACTCAAATATTTTATGTGTCTTTTTACAATGAGTTGTATTATTTCATAAGCTTCAAAGAGCAACTGTTTTTTTTTTACTAACCTAAGTATAAATATAAATAAAGCCTATATTTATTTGGCTTAAAAATAAATACACACACACACATTTTATATATATATATATATATATATATCCTGGAATATATGTCTTGTTAACTTTTTTATAGTTTAAGTATCATATATTAAAAATTGTCAAATGAAAAACTTCTAATATTCAATAAGAGCTTAAATGTATGTCCTTTAAATATGTTAAATCCCTAGTAATAATTAATATTGATGGGATCAGGGCTTATTTAATATGTGGTTATATGTTTTAAGTCATTTCTTCCTCAGGGGTATCTCTTAAAATGGTATCATTTTTTAATCATAATTTTTGTTCAGTGGAAGTAGAAACTGATGCACAAGTAGATGAAGGAATTCATCTAAAGTTACTTAAGTAGCTGATAATTGAACAGGATTTAGATCACAAGTACTGGATATGGAAAAGGAACCTTCATTTAATCTATTTGGGCAGCTTCTCATAAGACAGAAGTCTTCCAAGTTCAAAGAATTCAAATTTCAATTCTTTGTGGTTTGGACAGCATGGATATAATAATAAAACGTAGAAAAATTATGCTAAAAAGGTAAACATTAAATGCATGAAAACAGAGAAAACATAAATTATTTATCTATCAGCATTCAACATTTATTGAACAAATCTGACAAGTGGAATTCCAGTTAAATTTTAGTATGGAGAGACAGAAAGTAATCAATCAATCCATGACAAATGCAATGTAGAAAATAAGGGAAAGTAGTGATATAAGAGGGAGATGTCTTAAGGGTGGGGCCATCATACGAAGGCAGTGATTAGGATAGAGAACTCTAATGTTGTGCCATCTGAGTTTAGAACTGAGAAAGAGCAAAGCACCAAGGTTATGAGTCAGATACACACACTTGAAGAGCAGAAGGAAGGCAAGCAGGTTCGGAGCATGACAAGTGCTCCTGTGTGATGAGGGTGAGGATGCAGAAGAAATCTGGGTCTGATCATCTGGATTTGCAGGTTATGGCTAAGAGGAGAGGTAGGCCAGGAAGGGGTTCAATGGCTTTGATGTTTTTAATGAATACTCTAGTTTCTGGGTATGGAATGGGTGAGGTCGGGGTAAGAGCAAAGAAAAGCCAGGCTGGGAGCCAGTGTAGAGGGAGAGAAGCAACGAAGTGAGCACACGTTGAGATACAGAATGCAATATCAAGATGGCACTTGACAGTTTCAAAGAACACTTATATCTCATACAGAGAGTGGTAGAGCCAGCAATCGAGACATAAGAAGAAATGTTTCATTGCCTTTTTAAAGGGGCCAGACAACACACTGGCTAGGTAGTCCACACACTACCCAGATTTGAAAAGCAAACATTGTCAGCATTTATTGCAAAAGCTAGCTGGCTTTCGATCTATAATGGAGTGGAAGCATAATGAAGTAGATGCATTGCTGTTTCTCAATGCTCAAACTCTAGAATCAGAAAGTCAGGGCCCAGATAAAATGATGCATACATATTGACAGCTTTTACAACAGAGCACACTTTGTTTTTCTCTTTGTAAGCAGCAAGTCCCTGGTTCGATGGCCTTCTGAGCATATGAAAGAGATCAAGACTCTTAAGCTTCTCCCTAGGGAAAACTGTGGACAGAAATGTACTGCCTGCACTCTCAATGAGCAAGAAGGAACAAAATCAAAGTACATTTTGCTAGGACATAAATTTGTTCTTCTCTATTAAATCCAAGCTGCCCTTAAAACATTTTTCTCCATTGTCTCCCAGTTTTTTTTTAAATTTCTGTCAATAAATATTTTCAATTTATTCATTTTTTTTCTATTATAAACAAGGACATGGGCTAGGCTCTAGGTGCGGAAAAGATAAGTAATACAGATAGTTCCCTCAAGGATGTTACAGAGTCTTATATGGCAGATAAATATATATATATATATATATATATATATAAATATATATATATATATATGTGTGTGTGTGTGTGTGTGTGTGTGTGTGTGTGTGTGTGTGTGTATATTATATATATGTATATATATGTATATAACCAAGCAAAGAATTTTACAAATTGCCATCAATATTCTAAACAGGATAAACTAAGCTGAAAAAAATGAGTTTTTTTAAAGGTCTTTGATAGCCTAGATTTCAAGAGATGCTTGGAGAACATAATGATCTAAGTGACGAAAGTGCAAATCTTTCTCCTCTTGTATAATTCTTATGAAGTGGAAATTTGTCTTTAAGTTAATTATGTAAAGACATACAAATGAAGTAGAAGTAACCCTTTGTCATATCTATGCCTAACTGCAAATATCTTACCATATTTGCTGGTTCTCAACTTCAAACAGCACGTTTAAGACATACTAGGTAGATGTAATAATCAATCATTCTCTTTGCTGTTAAGTGCATGGTGTTTTGAACTTGCTCAGATTCACCAACGTCCCCTCCTTCCTTCTCAGATGCTACCCTATCCATAAACATCACTTCTATTTCCTCAGACATAATCTGTTCTTTTTTCTTTTGTGCAGTCATGAATTTTAGTTCAAGTGTTACTTAAATTTGTAGTAAAATACAATTCTCATATTAGATTGCAAATCATTGTTTCCTATATCTACCACAAAACCTATTATCATACTGTTCACAAAATCATTTACTGATAGATATCTGTTAAATCAAGTAATGTGACTACAGTGCTTAACTCAGCGCCCGCCACAGGGAAAACCCTCAGTAAGGGATACCTGTTATTATTGAATGAATTGATGGTTGGGTAGATAAAGCTGTTGTAGACAAACGCTTTCTTTGTATATTTAATAAAATGAGAATTCTTGCCTTGACCAGCAATGATCTGCCAAAGAAAAATAGAATAAATGAAAAGGACTTTTGCTTTCAAATATTTTAGCAGGGATGAGGAAGCTGTATGTAATTGCAAGAGAAGTCCAAAAGAGAAAGCGAAAGTCCTGGCTAACAGCCTGGAGCTAGAGGGATAGATGAAAAAGCACTACACAGTGCTTGGCACAAAAATAGTTGAATAATTGTAAGAAAACTTGTGTCAATTTAATTGTTTTCCATACTTAGAAGAATTTAATTAAAATTCCTGAATTCATTTTTTTTTTTTTTTTTTGAGTAGGAGAGACCACATAAGTATTTGGGTATCATAGAAAGAAAGGGTGCTTGTTTTAAACATAACATTGGGGCTGCAAGAATGCAGCTTTTGCTTAGAATGTGGGTAGAACTGTCACAGGGCTAAAATAGGAGGAACAAAACTCAGGCAGCTGATGAATTATGCCTGGGACTAAAGTAAGTACCTTCACTTTCCACTTTTAATTTGGTCATTTGGTTATTATAGGTATTACACTATAATTCTGACATTATTATAAAAGTTGACTGAACTTCCTTAATGTTTACTTAAGTAATACAGTATGAATAAATAATTGAGCAGATCCTAAGGGTCAAGCAGGTCTGTGTTCCCAAGGCAGTAGTTGCTGTTATAGGAAACCCCTAGTATAGCTGCTGTTCTTTGCTCATTTTCGGTGAGAAATATTTTGTTTCATTTTGTTTTCGAAGCAATGCTATAGTAAGCTGGATAATGTCCCTTCAAAAATATTCCTTCCTAATTCTTTAGAACCTGTGAGTGTTACTTTATACAGCAAAAATGACTTTGCAGATATGATTAAGTTGAAGGTGTTGGTGTGGTGTGATTATCCTGGGTTATCTTTGGGTGGGCCTTAAATGCAATCACAAGGTTCCTTACGGGAGGGAGGCAAGAATGTCAAAGGATAAAGTAGAAGACACGATGGCAGAAACATGAGATTGTAGTGATGGAAAGAAGGGATCGTGAGCCAAGAAATATAGGTGTCCTCCAGAACTTAGAAAAAACAACTGAAACATTCTCTCCTACCGACTGCAGAAGGAGCCAGCCCGGCCAAAACCTTAGCCCAGTAAGACTGATTTTGGATTTGTGACTTTCAGAACAGTAAAATAATAAGTTTGTGTTATTTTAAGCCACTGTGTTTGTGGTCATTTGTTAGCAACCACAGAATACTGATACAAATGACTATGGAGTGAGTCACAATAGGTATAAATCTAGAATCAAAAACATGATGGTCAGGAATTTAGGGCACTGCCTTTAAACAAAATATGAGTGGTATGTGACTGAAGGAAGGCAATGTCTTGAGTAGAAAATGGATTCAATTGTCTGTGCAACTGGAAAAGAGATGATCTAAATAAAGAGAACATAACATCCCTTTTTTTACTGTTGTGTAGTTCTAATGATTTGGGAATTTATGTTCAGAATAATTTGGTTAAGATACACAGAAATATTCCGCTTAACATGTTAACACCTGTTTAAAATATCTTACAAAGAGGCATGAGGACTCGTGAAGGTGTAATAGCAAATGCCTCCACATTTAATTGTATTTTAAGCTGGCCCTACACGTGTTACCTAGGATGGGGAACAGTTATGTCCTATACTCCAGCAATACTACCAAAATATTCTGGGAACAACCTAAATTTTATAGTTTTATTACTGTAAAAATACATGCTCCCAAGTTATGACTTTAACATACATTTAGGGATGTGGTGATTAAGGCATTTGCTTCAGCATCCAATCAGAGTTGATCGCATTATTCAATAAACAATGGCTGTTTTCTTCCTTGCATAGGGAACACAGGAATAAGACACAGTCCCTATCCTTAAGAATCTCAGCATCTAGGAGGAGAAATAGACTAGTATACAGGAATATTACAGTATTAGGGCAAGGTGTTGTAGGAGCACATAATCCAAATGTGAGGGCTTGGGGAAGACTTAAATTAGGTATACTCCTATAGTGACTGAAGCAGAAAGGAATGAGGTTGTAAAAATATTTATATATTTAAAAAAAAAACAACTTAAAATAATCAATCTTCTGGTTCCTTTAAAAAATATCTTTCAGATGATATTTATTTATATATGTGATTGTTCAAAACACACACTCACACACTGTACTCAAAGATATATGTTCTATAAAACCTTTGGGAAGTTTGCTGTATGGCAACTATTGATGTCAATGATTGTCCTGTGGTGAATCTACATGTAATGCTTTGAAAAACTACAACAGCATACTAAATGCTATATTTTAGCTTGTAAGATGGAGATTGCTGATTGCACTGACCTGGAGTAAACAATTTTAGAGAGAGACTTTTTTCTACTTCACTTCCTCCATTTCCTGTATCTAGAGAGAATACCAACAGAAAATTATGGTGAATTTGGCACACTGAAGGAATTCTCACTTTTGAATTTGTAAACCCACAATATATTTCCTTTAAGAAGCTTTCATAAACTCAAAAAGAACTTAAAAACAGTGAAATCCCTCAAGTGCCTGCACAGTTCACAAAGGAATATGTGCCTTCCAGCAATATTTAGGTTTTGCCAGGAATGTAAATATGATAGACTTTGGAGCCATCCTGAATTTTAATTCAAATTCAAGTAAATCTTACACCTGGGCTTCTCTGTAAAGAGAGCTCTTTCACGGGGGAATAAAATACAGAAGTCATTTGAAAAGGAACCTTTATTATTCTTTTAAATGAACTCTTGCAGTAAAACTACATTAAAAACTAGGCTCATGTTTATCACCTAAGCTCCAGAACCTAAGCAGAATTTTAAAAGTCAGTCATATTACAGGTTGTTCTGACTATTTTTGATCATCGCAGTTTATCTGGCCTGGTTTATCTATTACTTAAATTGACAGGTTGTTGGATTTGGGTGCATCTACCACATATTTCTTTGTGATTTGGTTCCAGTTTTTTCATATCAACCCAAATGATGGACTAACTTTATGAAAAAGAATTTTGAGAAGGAAAAGTAAATTGTAATTTCTGTGTTGCCATTTGTTCTGAGATCTTTTAATATAAAAAAAATCTGCTGAGAACAACTAAATTAACTTTCAAAAAATTACTTATGTATATATTAAGTTGTGGAAAATATTTTAGGCAAATTGGAAATTAGAGAATAAGATGATCATACACATGCCAAGAAATTTATACATATGCGACCTTTGAATACACCAAGACTTAATTAGGTTGGACACATTACAACAATCAAGTGTTTTAGCAATACCAGTTTCCCTCCTGCTGTGTTATACTTTCTCAGTGTTCAGTTAGCAATGGATACACTCAAAGCAAGACGGTGACAGACAGAAGTTGGATTAAAGAATATTGAAAAAAAATGTGTAAAAGATAAAATTAGCACTAATTGATTGAGATGCTAAGATATATTTCTGTCATATAAAAGGTATTCTTTAATGGCAATGATAGTTTTTGGTTTTTTTGTTTTGTTTTGTTTGTTATAGAAGCACTAGATAGACTTTTTCTAAAGATAAGCACTATAAAATCAAACTAACTAGAGTGTGAATCAGGAAAATCCTGGAATCTGTAATTTGATTTTGAGGAATTTAGTCACCCTTACTGGATTTTGTTCCATCTCTAGTGAAAACATGAGAAAAGGGTTGTGTATTTACATGCACTTATCTTTTTCTATTCAGTTAATACTGCCCTGAGCATCCAACTCACTTGCATAGTTGCAAAGTCCTCCTAACTCATTTTCCTGCCTACGGATTTATTACCCTTAGTGCGTTCTCTTGACCACAACCAGAGTGAGTTTTGATCAAATAGTGTCCTACTACCTACTTTAAAATGCTGCAGTAGCTTTGTACTGAGTCTAGGGTAAATCCTAATCCCTTAGCTTAAAGTCTGTCCCTGCCATAATATTTCTTCTTCAGCCCCATTTCTCTTCCTTTTCCATTGCTCTCCCTGACTGGTCTTCTCTGCTTTCTCTGTCTAAGTTTTGCCCAACTGTGGGGCCTCACCTTATGTAATTTGCTTTCTTGAGAGAGTCTTCCTTGACTTCAGACTGGATTGAGCCTTCCCCTAATAATTTTCTGGAACACCCTTTACTTCTCCTCATATCTCATTCTCCCCATTGTATTGCACCATCTTGCTTCGTATATGACTTTCCTGGAAGTTTTCCTGGAGTCAAGGCTCACTCATATCACTCACTGTCACTGCAGTGCTTAGCACAGGGCTGGACACCCAGAAAGTATTCAATACTGTTTTGGTTGTACATATGAATAAATGAATAGATAAATTGTATGACTTCTACTCACACGTAAAGTATATGCGCTGATTTGTATTATTTTCTCCTTGCTGAAAAGCAATCTACTCCTTTCTCATCTTGCAGACCAAAGATTAATAGTAAAATTTTTATAACTACTTACTTTGCTTTTTCCAAGATTCCTCCTTACTTATAGAATCTAATATAAAAAAAAGGACACATAACTTGAACATTACATCAACTCCAGTGAAATCAGTGAATGTTATAACCAAAGTTTGGAGGAAAAAAATATTATGGTTAACAATAGATCTTAGAGTTCCTTAAGAAATCAGCAAATATTAAAGGCACTTTAAATTAATTTTAAAAATTATTTAGTGGAAGTAATATAATTGGCTAGTTAAATCCACCAAACAACCAGTCAATAAATACTCAGTCTGCATGAACAATCTGATTTCTTTAAAATTGTGTAATTGCTAAATATTTCTAATTTTTCAAGTTGGGAAATGGAGCTCCATTAAACTATTATCTTTATATATGCTTGAAATTTTCTATAATAAAAAATTAAACAATATATGACCAAATATTTAAAATAAGACAAACATGTAGGAAGTTAAAAAACAAAAATAAACGTTACCAAATTTGTATTGGTCCTAAAACTTTTATTTTTATATGAACACTCAAAAATGTATATAGACTTAATAATATTCAATAGTCTTTTAATTTGACATCACGTAGATAAGGACAGATTAGAATACAATATATTCATGATATTCTTCAATACTTTGGCAATGGAGTAAGTCTGTCAAAATGCCATCAGTTTGAAAGTACATTAATTTTTACTGTGTGTCCTAGAAGTGATTAGTGTATTTTTTTCAAAGTGCCCAACTCACTATTAGCATGTGGCTTGCCTGCCAGGGAGAGTCTGATCCTTAAAATATAATTGCTTTAGCTTTTAGCAATACATTCCTTTCATTTACTTTTACAGAAGAAAAATGTCAACACCAAGAGATCACACATACAAGGCATTGGAATCTATGGCATACTTTGCATGGCTGCTTAAAAGATAACCCAAGCAAAACACATGCAGTAACTTGACTTGCAACTCTGCTGAATGAGAGAAAATGTGTTCTTATCCATAATATATAGGAGAGTGTTTGTGTAAGATATGCATAGTCCAAGTAACATCTCTGACCAATAACTTTACTTCCCATAATAGCTGCACGCTTGAGGCATATATCAAGAAAAATATGCTTCCTGGATCAATTTAGATATGGTAAAACAAGTTTGCACACACATTACTATGAGGAAGAAACTCAGCCACCGTAAACCTTATAGCATAGTAGAATGATTATTGTGGGGGCAATGTGAAGTTGGAGAAGAAACATTTACTGAGGAGCCCTTACTTGTAGTATGCAAGCCCAGATGCTGCCTTGGGTACCAACATAAATTAAAGGAACAGGCATTGCTCTCTGGTACCTTTTAATCTATTACAGAGATGTCATACAAAAACTTAATAGCCCTTATAAAACAAAATAGACTTAAGTAGAAATATAGTAACTTTCTGCACTAAAATTGTGTTTCTACTATAATATAGCATTGATACATGTGCAGCTAAAATTAGTTTTAGATTCAAGGATAATTAGCCAAAAGAGATTTATTTTGTTTTTGTGATAGTAAAGTTTTAGTCTCACAGACATAATAGCAAAGACAAGATGAAGATTAGGAATATGAGACAGAGGGTCAGATAGTAGAAAAGGTGTGCAAAAAATTTGTGAGATAATAATCTCTATATGGAAGGGAAAACAAATTAAGTGGATTTAATTATAAGTATTGACAAAAATCATGTCTAGATGAAATTTTAGATCATGTCCTCGTTTATTATTTTTCCCCTGTTGTTTTCTTTTGAATTATCTTCCTAACTACTACAAACACAAAAATACCCAACAGATATTAAAACCAGGTTATATTTTTGAACACAAGCAGGAACTCTTGCCCTATGTGTATTTATTATGAGCTGAATTTCCCCCTCCCCCCAAAATCTGTATCTTAGAGATCTAATGTCCAGCATCTCAGCAAGTGACTGTATTTGAATACAGGTTTTTAAAATAAGTAATTACATTAAAATGAAGTCATTAGATGAGCCTTAATTTCATGAGATTGGTGTTCTTATAAGAAAAGGAAATCTGAGAACAGACATGGACAGAACGAAGGTGATACTAAGACACAGAAAAAAGACAGCTATCTACAAGTCAAGGAGGAAGGTCTGAACAGGTCCTCCATTTTGGCCCTCAGGAGCCATCCAACCTGTGGTCTGTTGTTATGACAGCCCTCACAAACTAATTCAGTAATTAAAATACATGTACCTTAAATCAACTGGAAAACATTGTAAAATGTTTCATGTTCATAGTGTATTAAACTTTTCTATCTTGTGTATCTTCATATGTTACTCAGTTCAGCACTGTAGAATATACTGAAGACTGAGAATATACCTTTACAGTTGTCCATTCTGCTAATATAAGTAATTCAATCTTCAGCACTTAGTTTCTCAGGCATACTACACTACTACTAATTAACAAAAAGTTGAATACAGGAAGGAGTGCATCATTGGGCTGCTTGAGAGTTGTATTAAGTCACTAATTGATTGAAACATATAACCAGCACAATATTGTAAAACAATACTACACAGTGCATTAAATGTTCACTAAGAAATGTTTACGTTTTCTGTAATAACAAATATTTATTCACTAGAAGAGAAAACAAAAGTAGTAATTGGGTAGTCTTTAAATATTAAATAATTTTCCTTTTATGCTCTTGGGGTGGAAAAAAGAGAAAACTGAATTTCTGCAAGGTAAATTCAGCAGACTGTATTGTATTCTTAAAAATTTCATATTTGGTTGCAAACTAAAGATCTAAATGAGCTTGGATGCCATGTTTACTGGAGAAATTTTATCCTTCTATTTATATCTATTGTAAACTACTTTTTAAAAATCAGATGGGACATCTGCAAATTTTTAGGCACTAATTTTCAAAGACCATGAAGCCCTCTGGGTGACTTTTTCATTTCCTTAACAGATAGTTTTAAACTACATACTTTCCCTTGGCAGGGTAAGAGATGAAAAGCCCGCTATAAAATTGATTTGGCATCTACATAAAAGAAAGCTTTGTAAGAAGTAGTACTAACCGAGAAATTTTCTTCACAAGCATATGTCCAAAAATTAAAATGTCGCTTAAATCTGAAATGCATTCCCTTTCCAAAAATCCCCAACAAAAGCATATTTACACTCTTACTTGTCATATTTTAGAAAAAAAAAAAAAGTTATATTTTACTTGTGGCATTTTTTTCAAAATTAAAAGTCCCTCCAATCGTATGTCGGGTTTATCCATTTTAACTTGCTAGAACATATAGATTTTGAAAATACTTTTACAATGAATTTTGGCTGTTTCGCAAATAACCAGAGAAATTCCCTCAGAATGGTTATTGGAATGAAGAAATAAATTATTTGGTTACATGTCCCTAGTCTTATTTTTTATCTACATGATACTAAACATTCTAATTGACTAGATAATTTGTAAAAGTTAATTAGTATATTAAGAATTAACCAAAAACCAAAACATCTTCCTACAATAAATGTAGATAGCATCTATATATCCAGTGGTGAAAAATGAAACATCTGCGTTGATAGTGTAAGAAATACCTTAAGGAATTCAAATATTTCAATAAATATGTTATTTTACTTTTTAGAAATAGAATTAGAATGCTTTAATTAAAATTTAGTTAAAATGATACACAAGTAGCTGAAAAACATTTAACCCTTTATTCCATAGCTTCTAAAATGTTTGAGCCAATAGTGTATGCCTATAAGTTTAAACTATTCTGAATGCCCATTGAAATTTCTTGATTAAATAATGATGGTTTAAGGGTAAATCAGAAAACAACATGAAGGAACAAATCCCTTGGGTTTTAACTTCATGGAATTCATTTACAAGTACTTGCTTCATTGGATGCTGTTTAAATGGAAGTTTTATAAATTGTGAGCAATAACAAGATTTAACAAGGAGAAAAACTGTCACTGAAGAAAATTTCAAACCAGTGTCAACCAAATATTCAAATATCCAGCTTATGACAACTTTTTAACTATCGGGCTATCTAAAATTTGACAACATGTGTGCAATTACAAAGCCTGATACGCTTCATGATCTTTCCACTACATGCCAAATGAATTTTACCAAGCATTTTAACACACAGTGTAAGAGAAGTATGTTTTATTCTTTTCAATTTAGTTTGCTTAAGTCACTCCTATAAAACTTTATCATACCGGGTTTAAAAAAATCTTGGCTATCTAATGACAGTTTTAATTTAGTATCTGTTGTATATTTTAATACTAACATATATTACAACAAAGTTAATATATCAAAACTTAATTTGGTATTTTCTATTGACGCAAAGGTTTTCAGAATTTAACAAAGTAAATACTGATAAAAACAATTTTCTTATGATCATAGAATCTTAGGTTTGGAACATGGCTCTATATACATACACATCCTAATCTCCAACCCTATTGCAGTGATCTCTGTTCTGTGATACCTTCCTTGGTAGTCATTCTGACCTTGGTTGAATTTCTCTCCTGAATTCAGTTGCTCTATAACAAGAGTGTCCATTCTTGGAGTATTCTCAGTACCACAGAGCACTTCCTGACTTGAAGTTGCTCTCTGTCTTCCTATATCTTCTGTTCTTGGTTCAATTTTTGAATCTTGCAGCTTCTCAGAGTTGATTTAATATTCTTTCCACATTCCAGTTTTTCACAGATTTGGAGACAATCATATGCAGCAGTTCCCACTTGATCAGTTCATTCTTCCTAGTGCATTGAGTCAGTTCAAATATAAAGTGATGATATATTTTTCTACTAGTGCTATGATCTCCAAATGTCAGGGTCTAGTTTAAAATGGAATGTGAGGTTTACACTATTCTGAAAATAGTAAAAATTACAAATACCATTGGATTTGTAAATTACTCAGATCAAATGGAAAGCCTTGATTGAGATTTGTTCCAGAAGCTCAGTTACACACTTGTGTAGAAATTGGAGACAAAAATCTCAAATGAAGATTTACAAAGAGTTTCTGTTCACTAGGAAGTCAAGAATAAATTTTTTTCCTAGTTTTATTGAGAAATAATTGACATGTATCACTGTGTAAAGTTAAGGCTCATGGCATGATTGTTTAATTTACACATTTGTGAAGTAGGTAAATTACACATTAGGTGAAGCTAACATTCATCATCTCATATAGATACAATAAAAAGAAAGAAGAAAAGAAAAAAGAAAAAAATACTTGTGATGGGAACTCTTAACCTTTGCTCTCTTAACAACCATACCATATAGCAATGTTGCTATAGTCTTCATGTTGTATACATCCCTAATACCTAATATGTTTATTTTATAACTGGAAGTTTGTACCTTTTGACCACCTTTTTCTAATTCTCCCTCCCTATACCCTTCACCTCTAATAACCACAAATATGATATATTTTTCTATAAGTTTGGTTTTATTTATTGTTGTCCTTTTTTAAAATTTTTATTTGTTTAGATTCCGCATACAAGTGAGATAATATAGTATTTATTTTCCGTCTGACTTATTTAATTTACTATAATGTCTTTAAGGTCCATTCATGCCATTACAAATAGTAAAATTTTTTATTGCTAAATAGTATTTTAGTGTATATATAGATATATACCACAACTTCTTTATTCATTCATCAGTGGATATTTCCGTTGTTTCCATGTCTTAGCTACTGTAAATAATGCTGTTATGAACATTAGGGTGCAGATATTTTTTCAAGCTAGTGTTTTCCTTTTCTTTGGATATATTACCAATGGAATAGCCAGCACTCAGTTCTACCAAATATACTGAGGATTTCTACTGGTTGAAATCTTTTTTTTTTTTTTTTAATTAAAGTTTTTGGTATTCCATTTCTATCATATTACTATGGTACCATAGTTATATTCCCTCTTAATTGTTTTTCCATTTTTTTAATTAGATATTTAAAAATAAACACTCTGGTATGAATTAAGATGTTTACTGTTTTTAACATTGTTTTCCTATGTTTTGAAATTGTTTCTATCTTTTCATAAACAATGAATCCTAATGCTATCATTACAGATTGTACAGACTCAGAGTCTACTAAAGATTATTATCAGTTGGAGAGTTATAATGTGTTTTTCCTGATAATCTTATAGAAATATTAGAATCTTAATATTTCTTGGGCAGCATATCAAAATTATATGAGAAGGAATCATGTATCTTGAACAAATAACTTTCCATGTAAATATGTGCAATCTCATGTATAACACTAAGTTATAAATGAATGTTCATTCAACAAGAGATAAATTTCACATGCTCTATATGTACGCATATGTGATTCTGTTTATCTATCATCTATCTATCAATCTATCACCTATCTATCATCTATCATCATTATTTATCATCTATCATCTGTCAATCATGTTTTTATTTGTTTCTCCATTTTAAGAATATTTTCTAATACTTTCTCATCTTTTGTTAAAATTATACAATATTACAATTAATTATAAAGAAAAAAATTCAATCATCTGATGTATATTTGACACACAATATCAAAACATTACAGCTGTATTATCATTTACTACACTTAATTGATTTATTATTTTAACACTGTGTACTCAATGTTTTTTCGGTTAGTTTAGTTTAACTGATTAAGAGGTATAATATACACAATATTAGTAACCTTATCTGTTTTTAAGGTATTTAATTTCTGCCCAGAATTTTTTTAAAGGAAATTCAGTATGTTCTTGTTTATCCCAAGCTATCTCAGTAATTCTTTATTCTTTCTAACAGAGTCACATAATCACAAGGTGAACTAATTAACTTATCAAGTTCTATGAAAATAGCAGATTCTGTGACTGCCTGCACAGTCTCTGGCTCTTAATCGTGAAATTTTTCATTCAGTAGCAGCTGAGACTGGCTGATGAATAGCTCTACACATTTTTAGAATTATTTTCTGGTAAGTAACAATCTGCTTTCTAAATGTAAACTAGATAATATGTAAACGTGAAAGTATTTTAGAAGTCATGATAAGGATATGTAACATATGGGAAATTGTTTTTACTTGCAGTGATAAGATAAAATAAATGATTTTATTAACGGATCTCAAAGAAAATTTAGTACAGCTTCATCTCGAAAATGATAATTTACTATATGCAACCACAAATGGGATGAATGGACTAATTCCCTGGGGCCTCATATTAAGGGTGGGATATTTAACATCAAGATATGTTAGAAGCAGCAAGTGAAAGAGAAGAAAATTCAGCAAGATAAAAAAGAAAGAGATAGATATGGAAAGCATGTCTTAGCTCTTTTCTTCTACTATATAACCCAACATATTCAGATTATGGTAAAAAAAGAACATTTAAAAAATAAATGAGATTTAAACCATTCTTTTGTAGTTTGGATAATATTTAATTTATTCTTTGAGCCCTCTGGGAAAATATACAAGTCCCTCTTTTAATATGGTGTTATGTTATGAAGGAGAGAAAATCAAAACTATATTAATATCAGCAGCAGCAATGAGGGTTATAGACTCATGAACCTCTTCAGAAAGAAATAAAACAAATTAGTATAATTTTATGATATACTATTCAACCTAAAATGATGATATGTAGCGGAAAGCAGACATAATACCAGTAATATCTGCCCAAGAGAAAGTCCTGTGAAGGATATAAAAACCTATACTTTCTGAGTCTCTAAGACTTGATCTAGCCCTTGATTATCTTTAGTACTTTCCTTCCTTCCACTTTACCTCTTTTCCACCAATACTTCCAAATGAAAAAGCATCCAGGACAGGGGCTTGCTCATTCTGCATGGAGAACACTTCCCTCCAATCTATATGTGACAGGGCAATTAGGTCTCCATAGATAAAGTTTTTCTGACCAGTCTCTCATTCCCTACCACCTGCACACTCGAATAACATTATACTATTTTATTTTCCTTATCAGGCTTACAAGTCTCTGTGATAATCTTCACATGGTTTATTAGTTTATTTTCTATTTCCTCACACAAAAATGAAAGTTCTATGAGCACAGGGGCATCACAGGTTTTGGCCCACCTTTATTATCCATGCCTAGAACAATGCCTGATCTGTAGTAGATATTCAATAAAAATGTGATGTATGAATATACTTAAGAACAAATTCAATATAAAACGCAATTGTACCTTTGCCTATTTTTTTTTTAATTTAAGTACTTTAAGAACAAGTAAAGTAAGCTGTTTATTTACATTAACACAGGACCATAATTCACTACACCTGGAAATATTACAAATAATTTTATATTTTTACTAGTAGCAAAAATTTAATTTTATCACAGAATATAATCAGTGAGTGTATAGTATTCAAAATATTTAAATAATTGGAAATATAAATTTTAAATTAATTGCATAGCACAGGTTGAAGCTTAGTGAACCATAGCCACAAGATATTACATTACACATCACTCCATTATTCAGGGTTTGCATTAAAAAGTAAGATGACTTAGATGTGTAAACCTGTTTTTGCATTTTGGTGAAATATTACTCTTCTCTTATACAGAAAAATGGTGACAAAGCCAGCACTTTCCTACGAATGAGTTTTCAAGAGCACTGCTACCCATCCATCAGTCAGAAGATGGAAAGGTAGAATAATGTTTAGATTCTTTCTACAAAAGTCTCCTACAGAGACACAAAAGTAGTGGAAGGGTATTCATGATATTTCCTCCTTCCACCAACTGTGTCTGATTCAAGTAGGACCCAAACTCTCTTCCCAGCTGCAGAGACCATTTTCTTTATTTTGAGAGTTAATTCCACTCACAGCTGGAGCTTAAAATAAGTGAACATTGCACATAAAAAAAAAAGGAAGCTTTCCTGAATTTGATCTTGTAGTTACAATAACAAAATGACAAAAACTAATATTTCTCAAGCCTAAAAAAACCTCATTATTTTGCTTCAGGTTGCAGGCTTTAAAATAGTGATCTGAAGAATGAAACTGTGAGTTAATTCATGCATAAGGATTATCTATCTAGGGTAGGTTTAGTCCCACTGTGCCAGAAAGTGGTGTGTTATTTTACAAATATGCTGCACCCTTCATGACATAAAATACGGTGATATCTCACTATGATCAGATGCTTACTAGATCTGTGATCTCCATTCTTTCAACCATAAACACACTTGAGGGTTTCTGTCACCTTTAAAGCACCAGTTAAAGACCACATCTACAGATGTAGGTTAAGTGTAGTTTTTTGTTTTAGTAAGTTTCATAAATTACATACTTTACACTTCTAGTACATATAAGGGAGAAAAAAGAAATAGTAACTATAAATAATATTCTAAAATTAATATTCTCTAAAATCCTCAAGGGTAATTTCAATTGATAACTTTTTCAGAGAAAGCTATTCTATTTACTTTCAATTATATTCCTCAAAAATTCTGACTCCATCAGGCCCATCCAGGACAATCCGGGATAGTGTCCTTATTACAAAATCCTTAATAAAATCTACAAGACTCATTTACCAAGGATAACATGGTCACAGGTTCTGTTCATTAGATTGTGGACATCTTTGTGGGGGGGCATTTTTCAGTCTATCACAGCACACACACTATAAACTTAAAATACATTTGCCAAATAAGTCAGCAACACTGGAAAGATGAGGTTGTAATTATCAACTAATACTGTGAAAATACATTACTGGGATAAAGTAATATCCAATTTCATCTATAAATCTGTCATTATCACATACATGGTCTTTTGGCACTAATTTGAATAATCATCAAAATTCAAAATTATAATCCTAAATATAAAAAGTATGTTTTATTTCTTTGTGAAAAAGTTGGATTCTTAAAACTTTTAAAACTACTGTCATCTCATTATTTTTTTCATTTTCAAAATTCAGCATTTATAGTCTTCCTGAAGAAAGTTACAGTACACAATAAAATGAGTTATTATGAAAAGAAAATATTAAATCATAGATCGTTACATACACATACGGATGATACAATTATATTTGTCTTTCATAAGAGAGATTTGGAAAGAGAATCCTAGAGCCACATTCATGTTAATAGTATATAACATACAGTAGGAATAGTAATTAAGCTTTTTGGCAGCACTTAAAAAGTATGTATTGATAGAATTTGAATTCTATTTCTACAACCAAACTTTTAGGTTCTACCTTTAGGTGATTATTCCCAGGATTTTTGAGTGATGTGATTGGATTAGATTTCTATCTTTCAATTGACATATTTGTCCAAAGACCTCTAGTGATCTCTGTATTATTCCTGATAATGAAAACAAACTCCAAATTACTACATAGTTCTGAGATAACTGTAATTTATAGACTCTCTAGATTTTTAACCATGATCTTATTTAAATTTTTACGTATGTATGTGTGTATTTGTGAAAGTAGTTGTGCAAAAATTATTTCCCATATTTTCACTTTCAAACACAAATCATGTCATCTTATTGCCTTCCTAAAAGTTCCCCCACAGCTTCTTTATCATGACTTATCTATGTTTCTACATGAACTGGCTCTGCTTGCCACTCGAGCCTATCTGCTCTTGCTTGCCCCTCCTCTACTAAACCCCTGCATTACACACACTACACTTAACTTCCAGTTTGTCCTTCAAAATCATCCATGGTGTTTCTGCCAAAGAGTCTTTGTCCTTGCTGCTCCTTTGTCTGTCATGCTCATTCCCAGATCTTCTCAGAGGTACTGCCTTTTCCCACTCAGATACAACCTGACCAACACCCTACTTACTTTCGTTCTTTTTTCAGTGTACTCTGGTTTTACGTTTTCCTAGCACTCCTTACCCCTGAAGTTATTTATTTTTTTTATACTGGTCATTTTGTATCTTCTTAATTGGAATATAAGTTCCAGAAAACCAAGGATATTATTACTTGTTTCACTGTCCTGTCCTAACTTCTAAAACAGTGCTTAGCATATAGTAGATACTAAATACTCTTAATAATTATTTTATAGTGCATCAACAAGTTCTTCTTCCACTAAGCATGGATAGCTTAGCCAGTAAAACTGCTGAATGAGCTTTAGAAATCACACTACAGACTAGGATCTTAAATGGTTTTAAAAATAAACGAATACCCATCACTTCTTTCTTGAAGTTGTCATTCTAATTGTTTTACAACAGGTAGAAATATTTTACCAAATTTGTATCTAAAACATAAAACTGTATGAATATATTATATAAGCAAATATAATTTCTACAACTTCCAACCCACTCCAATATATTGTTATTACTATTATTATGTGAAATTTATTCTCAACTCTTTTTCTCACTTTAGGTGGTCAGGACAAAGATGGACAGTTTTCCAATCGTCAAATGAGAATCATAGCATGAATTCTTCTGTCTTCCTTACCATCACCAAAAAAAAACCAAAACAAAACAAAACAAAAAAAGTCTGAAAGATGATTAGGAGCTCAATGACAGACGCATTTATGAGAGAAGTAAAGTGCAACATAACTCTAGGAGATATGTAGGTATTTGAAATTAGACAACAATAGATAAAATTCTCTTTTATTGCTGATAACTCAGGAATTCTGCCCATTGGTACCACATCTGTTACTTTTGTCTTCATCTTCTGAAATTTGTTTGTTTCTGGATTATATTATCACAATTGTAGACAAAAGTACTTGAATTGAGATTTTTAAAAACTGTTTATCATTATATTTAGTCATAATGAAAAAAACAAACAAAATGAGTATGAAAGAGAATATATGCTCACCAAAAATAATCTATTTCATTTTGTTCAATAAATTAAAAAGTTATAATAAATGGCCAGCTTAATATCCACTAAGTGATATTTATGTATTCCTTATTCTAATTTTTTGAATAAATATTTTTCTTATTTAAAGACAAGGATACTAAGTCATAGACATCCAGTTCTGTCCTAAAGAATGTTAACTTTGACTTGTATAAAATGGGTGAAAATACTTAAGCAAATGGGAGCTTATGAAAGTACCAGCTGACAGAGAAACTGACCCTCAGAGGTATCTTAACACTCTGGTTTCAGAGCGAATTATCACCCTCTCAGTGACTTACAAAAGCATCGGCATCTCATTTAGTTACTGTAGTTCAAGGTTATGATGGCCAGATTGGTAGACTGTCCTGCAATGTCAGTGAGAAGGTGCACGTATCTTGGCAATAGCTCAGCTCTTTCCCTTAAATTGAAAAATACATAATTAACCACGAAAATCTATTTTTTCAAGTAAGTAAATTTGAATCGTTCTTCTTCCCTAAGAATCTTTATTTGAAACCAATGACCTTTTATGATCATGAAAAAATTTAGATTAGTGCTTAAACAATGTTAAGATTTAAATTATTTTAAAAATTATTTGAAAATCTATTAAATGAGCACTGAGAAACAACATTGGTGAAGGATTTTGGATTTGGGGGAGCTCTGTATTTATTCTGCACTAATAAAATAGCCCAGAAATAAGCTCATCTAAACAGTGCAAGAAAGAAGAATATAACAAATGAAGAAGAAAAAAATCAGTTTTTAGACTACTCACAGAATAAATTATAATCATCTTCTGAATGTCATGAACAGAAGTTGAGATATTAACTTCAGACATTTTCCTCCACTATGAATCCCAGTTTTATTAAGTTTTCAATAGTAGATGAAAGTTTCACATTTTATTAAGTCTTCAGGAAATATCCCAGGAAACACTGTATTTCAGTAAGTATCAAACAGAGGCACATGTAAACACTCTCACTGTGCATATAAAGCAAATTAATTTAATTTCATTTTAAAATACAACTTGCTTTAGTGCTGCTTGCAAAAGATTTAGTTTTCATTTACCAGAAATTAAATGTGCATCTTTAGAAAATAAAACATAATTATCTCAATATCATAACTCACACACTCAGCTGGAGAGTAATATTTCCCATAAAGGAAGAAATCATGAAGAGTATCTGACACTTGTGGATGCTTTTATTGATTTGGTGCTTATGTAACATAAAAAAAAAAAAAAAAAGATCTTCAAGAGGTTCTCATATGTGTGCTACAACTGAAAACTTCCAGATGTCATTAAAAAAAGATAGATTTTGTTTTTAGAAGAACTCTATTGTGGTAAGTTCTCATTAGAAGTTTAGCCATGAATTTCAATACTAAATGCAATCATTAATACTGACTAAAAGAATGGGAAAAAAAAGAAAAAGAAATTGTAGTGGTTAACAATTGTTTTATCAAAACACAAATTTTGCCAAACCAAACTTTAAAAAAAAATCATATTAGTTAAGGTGACAAATAATAAATATCCTTGCTTTAAAGAGAGACTACCAGTAGTCAAATATTTTTTCCCAAAATAAGTACAACAATTTGGAAACAGAGATAAACATGACAAATATGTTTCATCTTTTAATGTTGGGTCAGATTACTGTCTTTTTAAGAAATGATCTGGGTACATGTATCATAATTTATACAAATTAAGGTAATCATGACATATTTTTTTAGTTTTTATAAGGATGATAATAAAATAGATGAAAGTATGAAAATATATCCTTTGCTTCAGATCTTCTATTCCTAAAGATCTTGAAATTATCCTGGAAACTATTTTTTTACCTCTAATTTGAAGTTCACACAGTCCTTTCTTGATGACTTAGTAGTCAGAAGAAAGTTCAACAAAATTGGGGAATGCTATCCTCATAAAGAATGTCCTATACTCTGCATTTTGGCTGCTTACTGGGATGGACCCTGTCTAAACAGTCTTCGTATTCTTCATAATCTCTGTTGCTTCTTAAAGCAGAACTGGAATTAGGTCTATCCTTCATAACCATCTATCAAATGATGATTTTCATCAAATGCATTAATATATATGTGTTCAGAAATAGATGCTTTTGTTCTGTTCTCTCCTATTTGCAAATTCCAAATCTAAGAATATGTGACAATAAGCATTTCAAGTGAGTTCATTTGCTCTAACCAGACTTAAAAAAATAAAAAAAATAAAAAAATAAAACTCCATGTAAAATAACACTATCATCACAAACTAATATAAGTACTTAGTATGAAAAATAAAGCTGCAATTACTAAACTATCTATCTTTGCGATTTCAGCCAATTAACACTTGGTTTGTTTGTTTGTTTTGTTTTATTTGGGTGGCAAAATTATACTCAGAGTCTGATGCTGTCTTTGCCAGCAATTTATTTAGCATAGATTCGCTGTGGAAATTATAATAATTTAACAAGTCAGTAGCATACAGGATAATATCTCTTGATAAGCCAATAAAGAAATAACATACTCAAAAGCAATGATAGATTAATTATGTGATTGTTTCAGGCAAGGGGAGATAAAAGGAATAAAGCATAAATTTCACAAAGGTGTATCTTTTTATATGAGTAGGCACTTGGTAGAGACAATTTTAACCAACCACAAACTGATTTCTAGCTGCCAGTGCAAAATGAACATTTCTTGTTGCTGGAGAATGTTGCTAGGAACTAAGACACCAGTGCTGGTGTGGACTGATCTCTTTCACAGGTTCTTTGTGGGATCACTCACCACTGTGGACCAAAAAGCCTCCTTGAACTCTGCAGTTGTTAATTTCCTAAAAGTCTTCATAGAAGTTTTAGATTAGCAAAGATTTGCCTTGCCAAATTGACACTCTGGAATGATTCTCATAAATTCTCAGTATTTATAATCTAGTGTCCCTTTGCTGTATTTGTTTCTCCACATGTTTTTATTGATGTCTCCAGCTTACCAATGACAACAAATGAGATTTTGATATCCTGACTCAATTTACTCCATTCTTATATCAAAACAACTTTACTTCTAAAAACAACTTTTTGGGGTCAAATAAATGGATTAAAACAATTTTACCTAAGTCATAAACAAGTGGATTTGAAATTACATTAAACCAATACACAACAAATACCTACTAAAATACAGCTATCCAAGCCAATCTCTGCCTTAAAAATCAAATGCTAGCCATGATTTAATTGAAATCATATATCTCAGCACCAATTGTGTGTGTGTGCCTGTGTGTGTTTTTACTCTGACATAGTTTATTTCCACAACTGTTTCTTTTTAGTTATTCTGTAAAATAAAATATTAAGTCTGAGTTGGCACAAGGTTTTGGACTTAACCATTTTTATTTCATACATTTTGGGTTCTTGCATTTATAAAAGTCATACTTTCTCACATATTTCAGAAATTGTTTGGAAATTCACAAATAAGAATGCTTGATGCTTGGGCTCTAGTATTTAAAATATCTGTTTCTCTAAAAAGAGTTACCAAGAAAACATCAGATATTTCAACGTGAAAAGAAATGAAAGCTATCTGCCTCACATTATTCACAGCCAATCCAAATAGGCTACTGTGGTATTCATAAATCCCTCTGAATTAAGTGAAACATGCATAAAATCAGGCTCCTTTTGTGGTTAAAAATCTCTTCCAGCTGAGTCCGAGAAGAGAAGAAAATTATCCAGATACCTATTATTAAACTGAGGATGACTTTTAAAAGCAAATGCCATACCTCTGCTGGAGTCTTCTTGACAATTTCCTAATTTTAATAAATTGTCTGTGAGAACTGTCATCAACATTGTTTCCATTCAGAAATGAAGAACATAGCTGAAAATGTAATTGTATTAGTTTAAAGCAGTGTCGCAGTGTTTCGTATTTTAAGTAGATGTCTACTTGCTTCATTATGATTCAGGTAACTCACTTTGAAGTAAACAAATGTCGCACATTCTCAAAAAAGCCCTGGTGTTTTCTTGGAAGGGAAAATTACAATGCACTGTGCTTTTATGAATAGAAGATATATACATTTTTGCCAAGGCAAAATCTATTCTCCAAAATATTTAAAAGATAAACAATACTCTGAAGCTCTCTTATATATGATCATTTAAGGGAAAGTTGTATTTTAAGTTGGATTTGGTATGAGAAAAAAAAAAAGCTATTCTTAATGTAACATTTAGGAGTGGAGACAAAAACAATCACAATTACAAGAGTAAACAAAATGGTACATGTTGAAGAAGCCTTGTGTCCATTACAAGCAAACAACCAGCAAACTTCCTTTTAGGGAACGACAGACCAAATTTATTTTCTATTTCTAAATATTGTACCATCTGAACACATAGCTTAACTAATGACACTGAAGAAGAGCAGAATTTGCCACCCCAAAATATGCCTCTTTGGGATAAAGATTATTTTATGCTGATTAATTTTAAGAAACAGAACAGGGGAAACTTGGAAAACTGAGTAAAAGATACCTTTTTATAAAATACATTTATACATTTATATAAAGAATCTCCATTTTTAAGGTTGTCTTTCTGTTTGTACCAGAAAAAGAAAAGTGACTATATCTCTAGAAAGATATTAATGAAGAAAGCAAAGCCATCTGCTTAAAACCATACCCTCATTACTGCACTTTGCCTTATAGCCTACCATAAGCCTCTCTGTCTTCTCCTCCCTCAGTGTTTTCCTTTGTATTTAGCATGAGGTGGTATTTAAGGTGGTGGGTTTGGGCCATTTCTGTGTTATACAGTTTTCCTGGGTATCGCCCATGTACACAGGAGGTATACATGTTATTAAGCTCGTATATTTTCTCCTGTTAATCTGTCTTATTACAGGTTGGTCTCTCAAGAACCTAAAAAGGTAGAGGTGAAATTATTCTTTCTCCCCTAAAACACTGATGAAATTTTTTTATTTACCTAAGTTACAGGAGAAGAATAAATATTAACTCAAATGTAATATTTCACCAAATTCTCTGAGTTTGGGATTTGTAGAAGACAGTCTCTTCTTTTCAGATGTATAAAACACATCTCACTCCAAAATTTGTTGCCAATATACCTTCCAGTAATTTCAGAAACTGTGCCCTTATAAATTAATAGTTAATGCCAGTCATATTCATTTTTCTTTAGCTATTGACATGTTAATTTGAAAGAATGATTTTTCAGTACACGTAGCTCTCCTTTGTTAAGAGGTAGCACTTTGCTAAAGTTTAGCAATAGGACTTTTCTAAAAATTTTAAATTATATTTTACATTTTAGTAACCTTGTTTCCAACTGTGATTGGCATTATTTTTAATATTTAATAAGGCTTTAGAGGAGTGGGTTCTTCTATAGCAGAATAATAAGAAAGATTATTGCAATATATGTTAATATTATTAAGATGACATATGACCCATATAAGTTAGAGGTTCAGATTTTACATAATGTTGGAAACTCCTCTGAGGAGTATGTAATGAAGTGAATTTACTCATAGGTAAAGGAACAACCTGCTAACAACTTCTTTTGTGTAGTGCTCTTCATGGTCTAAGATGTATGCTACTGGCACACAGAAAAAATTATATCAAGGCCACAAATAAAAGCTATATAAATCTACAAAAGAAAACATAGACTTGAACCATTAAAAAAAAAGTTGCTGACTTGGTGTTAAAAATCTCAGAACATATTACTTCAGATATAGATTCACTAGATTCACCTGTCTAAGGATGAATATTGAGAAACTTCTGAATTTCAGAACACTATTGAACTGATTTAAAATATAGTGGTACCTAGGGATTTTCTTCCTTGACTTATGCAATTAAAGAACTGAATTATGTTATTAAAGGACAATGTATTGAGCAATTAACATATGCATTGTCTAGAACAAGAAACAAAGGTAATAAATAACTAGTAAATCTGTCTTCCTGAAGTTTGTAACATAAGGGTAGAGACTAATGCATAAATCATTTTGATATAAGAACCACTTTTATGTTGTTAATAGAATTTCAAAGAGTGCTCTCAGCTCTGAGATTTGAAGATGCATTTGGTTGTTTGCAATAAATACATGTAAGTTGAGTACATAAAAATAGAAAGCATTTGCATATCAAATTCAAAAGAAAGTCAGTTTTTTCCACACCCTAGTTGGCTGGAGTGAGTCTTACAGTTCTTAAAACTGTCTTTAGCTCTTTATATTCTTCACCCTCATCCTCAACATTCAATTCCTAGTGTTTGGGCTTTAAAATCACCTGGTATGTAATACATTTTATTAATTGCTTATCAAATTTATGTTAAAAAGTGATGTTATATAGGAACTCAAGGGTACAGATTATTCAGAAAACTGAAGGTCTTGTGTCATCACGGCTAAAAGTAAAGCCTTAGGTATTAGAAAAGGTATTAGAGGAGGTTCTGGAAAAGCCGGGACATTGCATGATATATTGTAGTGTTTAGACATTCTGAAGAGAATGGGGAAGAGTGATAGTTTTTAGTTTTTTTAATAGAGCAATGTCATGACTAGATATAGATTTTTAGAACCTAGGTCTTGGTAAAGAGGATTAGATTTAGAGAAAGGAACTAGAGACAAGGAGTCCATGTATAAAAAAATTGTATGCATTCAGAGAAGACTGGAGCCAGAGTAGTGGCAATGGTGGCAGATCACTCACAGAGCAGCATCTTGTGCTACGAACTGCTGTATGAAAGTAACAGCTGGAGTGTGGAAGAGAAGAGAAAGTTTAAGTTAGGAAATGCTGATTATGATAGGGTGGATAGGCTTTTGGAAATTTATTTCTACA
>CM053508.1:37267559-37414707 GCA_028627145.1 Eidolon dupreanum | reverse complement strand
TATATATATATATATATATATATATATATATATATATATATATCTACAGCAACATAAAATACTTAAGTTTCCTTAGTTCCAGAATTACTTTATGTGTACTTATTTAACAGTCATCATTCTAACATAAAATAAAGAAGTTAAACCAGACTAAATGTTTATCTAATAGGATGATCAAATAAGCTTTCAATCTTTTACTTCCTTCCTTCTTTTCCTAAGTTTCAAAAATAATGAGAAAAACAGCAATAATAACAAAATATATACACCTCTGTTCAATATCACACCTGTTATTCACACATTAACTCCTCTTGAGGTGCCTTTTACCATCACTACAGTTTTGAACAGTAATCTTTGTTGACACTAACCATTAATAACTTTCCATATGCAAATTCTTTTTATCTGAAATTGTCTTCTCTAAAATGTATAAAATATTATGTACATTTTATGATTGCCTCCTTGAAAAGTCTTTTCCCTGACTTACTTGGCATTATGTTTTTCTGTTTCTTCCGTTGCCTCTATAAATAATCATTTCTTTCAAATTTTTCCCTCTCTTCCACAACTCTATTTTCTTCTCATAGTTGTATTATAGAACATGGATTATACATAGATGTTTTAAAGAAGATCTTCAGTGTCCATCTATGAAAAAATAGTAGCTTAATGTGGGTTGAGATATACCTGTAATACATTATATTATGGTACAGTCATTCTCACCCCTGGCTGAATATTAGAACCAATTTGGTAGCTTTAAAATGACCAATTCCTGACCTTATACAAGATCAGTTTAAAAAGAAAGTCTATGAGACATGGAAATTTCATATTTTTGAAATTTCTTCATGTATTTTAAATGTGCAGCAAGAGTTGAAAACCAGTGATTTTGTGGGATAAAATTCTAACATAAAATTATACACTGATTATTATGAATTAATTAGGATAAATATTTTTGGGGGGGCACAAAGAAACATTCTAGAAAGGAGTAAACATTCGAGGTCTCTGTTTAATTCAAGAAGGAATAGAATTAAAATAACAAGTTATGTGTTTAAATTTTGCAAGGATTCAGAATTATAACCTGTAAGACTATAGAGTGATGTTAAAAAATATTATAGACGTAATGGATTAATTTAAAACTGGATGTGTAAACTCTAGGCCAAAGTTGTCCTCCAAGAATGAGTGAGGGAGGAAAGTGTAAAGTGAATGATTTTCCTGATTTCCAAATATCTCCAATCCATGGTCCCAGTATACCAGCTGACCTTGTTTTAATAGGTGAACACGCTCTAGTGTCTAGAGTGTAGAGTGATTCAGAACCCACATGCAGTCTTGACTCCACTTATCTGCTTTGTGATTTCAGGCAACTGAATTCACATGCCTTATTCTAAATTTTATCCCTTATGAAATTACAATGACTATACCTAAGATCATTACCATGACTGAATAAGAAAATTCAATGAAATTACTTCACGTATTAGAAACTCAATAGAAAGTTATCTTTTCAGTCATTTGTTGTCCACTAGAAAGTAATCACTTTGTCCATTTAATCTATTAGCTATTTCTTGAACATAAACTGTGAATTTCTATCTCCAATATTATGTATTTTATTTCCACTTCCTTCTCCTCTAAATGACCTCCTTCTACTAAACATATATAGATGCTTTTTGTATCCCCAAAGACCTAATCAGGTGTCACTTTCCCTGACTGTGCTAAATTTTTTGGGTTCACTAAAGAAAGACATACAAATTCTAAAAATGTTATTTTTGTCACATAGTATTATAGTACCCATTTGGTAAATCCTTATTGAATAAATGTCAATTGTCTTATTCATGTTTGACTATCCTAAACTATAGAATAAGAGTGTGTAAAACTATGGACTATGGAATATTTGGATAAAAAATATTTCAAACAACAAAAAAATAACACTACAAACTTAGCAGCAGCTCCTCACAGGAGGAAAAAACAAAATGAAAATGAGAACAATTACAATAAAATTTGCAATAGTAATTAGAAGTCATCATATTTTCACTTTAAATTTTAGATTTATTTTAAAAGGGGGAGCAAAAGAAATTGGGTTACGAAACTTGTTTAAAACATACTTTTTAAAGCCACCCACCAAATACTCTAACCTCTGACTAATTAGGTTCACTTGCTTGATGAGACTTGTGCTTTAAGAACTAGCATAATTTTTAATAGCAGAGCCAGGAAAAATAACAGAAATAGAAAAAAATATTTTTATAGTTAAAAAACTTGGCAAATGTTACCCTGCAACTGAGAACATATTTTGGCTATCCATTATGAATGCAGGGAGAGGGAAAAAGAATTAAGATGCACACAAAGGATTTAGAAACAAAGTTTTAAATAATTTGCATATTAGCACAGAAACAAAAGTGTACCCTTGACTGCTAATTTAAATAATCGAACATATACAGCATTATAAAAAAAGGAACGATGAACCCTGGGGGATGTATAATGTAGTATAGAATTAAAGTGAAGTTGACCTGACTGACATTAAATTAGATTTTAAAAAAAGCTTCTCTCAAAAGAGCACCTGCCCTTTCAACCCTACATGACAATTTACAGGTCAAATGAATTCACTATAGTATTAGCGGAAGGCTTCCATGTTAGAGGAAATCTATAATCTCTGATACAGCCCCCAAGCCAACTTATTTATTGGAATTGAATTAAAACTTAGAAGACTATGATTTTAAATTGTTATGTAATTTATAGATTTTATTGGTGATCGGAAGTTTACAGATGTTGGCCAAATCATTGAGTGAAATCAAGATGAGATTTAGATTTTAATTTAGTCTTTTTTCTTTTAACTTTTAAGACTATAAGCCTTAACAAAATAGAAAATAACAGAAAAGAAGATACTTTATTCTACTTGTATTCTCACAGTAGTACTTCTTATTTAAAATACATTTTATTTCAAATATATACATACAGATTACATAAAAAGACATATAGATTATAAAAATGTTATATTTCTCAAATATTAATGTAGTATCAATTGGATAAATTTTTATTGGATAAATGCTAAATATACTATTCATACTTGACTATCCTAAAATCATAGAATAGGTTTGTGTAAAACTATGGACTATGGAATGTTTGAATAAAGAAAGATTTCAATGAATATTATATATATATATATATATATATATATATATAAATGCTGTGCATAGTGTATGTACCTAATATATAGAGAGCTAGACAGAGACCTTGTATAGAAATAGATTCACTAGTTTGAGAGTCACTGCTTAATTCACAGATGATTTCTGTATAGAGGAGATGGAATGGAATTTGACCTGTCTGGGTGAGCACAGAAAGTATCTCTGGTGAGTGCCCAGTGCATCTCCACTGTCCCTTTGAGCACCGTGTGAAGTGGAGTGGTCAAGCGGTGCCACCAGCAAACATGGGGGCTCAGAGTAGGGAAGGGGTGGCAGAAGGAGTAGAGTCCACCTTTTGCAACATGTGAGAGAGAATTCGAGAACGCCCAGGAATACTGAAGGGGGAGGGAGTCATGGAAGAAGGCAATAAGCTCATTAGTTACAAAGATCAGGGATACTGAGCTGCTAAAATCTGAAAGTTATTTCTAACCACTGACTGATGTTAACTGGAAATATATGAATTGCTTTAGCGACCAACTCCCTAAAGAAAGATGTAAAAATTCTGGATGAGACTGCATTAAAGTAAAGCTATTTGGATCAGAAGAACATCTGGACTGGATTAGAATAGACACTATTCACTGAGATACTTGGATAAAGAATTAAAATAATTATCTTAGTAATGAGAATTTAGAAATCAATATTACTACTCAGAACCCACGTGCTCTGTGTTCTGTATTTGGTAGTAGACTGTGTGTGGAAAGTCAGCTTTTCAAAGGCCTTTTTTTTTCTTTTTTCTTTTGGTTCTTGTTTATTCGCTTGTTTTATTAAAATGTAAAGGTATTTCAAACTACATATCTTCATAGTTAACATATTTTTTCCTCCATTTGAGCACCTTTCTTTAACAGATAGATTTGTAAAAAAATTATCTATAATTTGTTTCCATTTCAATTGTTTTATATATTTTACCAAATTTTAATTTCACCAAGAAATTTCATTAAAGATTTATCTACAATTCGAAATATTCTAAATGGTAATGTTCAATATTCTCTAAGGTCTCATCAGTTAATTAGCCCAGTTTCTCTCTTGTTTTTTAAAATATAAATTTAAATACCTTTTGGTTAGCAAACTTTGTTTTTATTAATGGAAATTAACATTACATTAAATAGTCATCTTTGGGCACATCCTTTGTGAAATAATAATTAACTTTTGGAGAAGGTGAAGTACAAGGAAGATCTTGGTGTTGTGGTCAACCCCAAAGGTTGGGGGACTTCAGAGCCACATTTGGCTTCCATACTAAGACAAATGATGTTGCAAGTGCGCCAAGTGGTTATGAATATATCATTCATCTGATGACGCTTTTAGAGAAAGCAAGGTCATTTTAATACCAACAAATAAATAAAAACTTATTTATTTTAAACACTTATTATAACGTGTTTATTTATATTATTTTATATAAAATATAATTTATTTTATAAATTTATTTATATATTTGTTTATATTTAGAATATATAGTTATAATATACAAATACAATGTTTGTAATATATATAATAATTTTATATAATATATTATAATATAATATAATATTATTATATTAGTTTCAGGTTTGACCTTGGGAAGGCATGTATTCTCATTTCTTATAAATATTGTTCATTCCTTTGTTTTGCTACTATTTCTTTTTATTTTCTGTTTCAGAGTTGAAGGTCGTCCATAGCATTCTGTGGGCCCAGGAGCCTTTACCTATATTTTGTCTAGGCACTCCTGCTACGGATTTTTTTCTCACCCATTACTAGAAGCGGTTTTCAAGGTATTTCAGAGGGCACAGGCAATAACCGACCAAAGCACAAATTATTCATAAAAGACTGGTATGTTCTTACAGGTATGATAGCACATGTATAATCAAATGTTTAACCTGCAAATGCCTATCAAACATAACCTTCCTACTGACCACTCCCTCTAGAACTTTTTCTTTGCTTTGTAGGTATGTTACTTACTGCATTTCTGACAATTATAACCAAATTTATGCAAATCTCATAAAACATTTTTAAATGTTCTTGCCATGCCCCTCAAATATTATGACATCGCATGAGAAAATCTCTAAAGATTTTTGATGTCACTTAATTCAGCCCTGTTATCAGTGCCTCATTTATGTACAGCTTGCTTATTTACAAAGTTATCCCAGGAAGTTATCCCAGGGAGACGAAGGCAAGAAGGAATAACATATTGAGCGTTTTTGAGCTACATTCTGCTCTGGGTTACCGACCTTCATTCCACTAGGAATGACTGAATTATCCATCCGAGGATAAAGAGTAAAGCTGAGACTGAAAGATGAGATGCAATGGATATTTCATGCAATCCCTTCACTGTAGCAGCCTCCTTGGAAAGAAAAGTTTGTCTGTGCAGGTTTTCTATCATAACACACTCTGTTGATGGCCACCTCTGCTTAATTATAACATGGTTAGTAGAAGACATTGTTGTTTAAGCTATAGTTATTTCAGCGGTATCCAGTATGTAACAACCTTTTTACTTCGGCAGTAAAAAAAAAGAAAAAAAAAAGTATCCAACAGATACACATATATATACACATATATATATAGATATATATGTATATCTATATATATATGTAATAATTTTTGCAGCTACACTGTGTGCTCTTTTTGTCTTTTTTATTTGCTGAATATAATAAATAGTAAATTCGATATAATTCTAGGCACGTATTACATATTTTTAAATAAATAAATGATACATTAACTGGTTAATATATATTTCAAAAACTAAATAGTAAATTTCCTTTGTTTTCTCATGAGTACTGAGTTCTAAAATCAACAGCATTATTTGACATATTTTGCTAGCTTCTTGTAGAAGCCAGTGCTTTTAGTATGTATCTTTTGAACCAAATTGAGTTTTTAATTGAAACTTAGTTATGGAGGTAGAAAATAAAACAATTCTGTAGCCCAAGACACTCAAGTTTATGGAATGGCTAGGTCCCAACAACTAAAATGGCGTCATCTACTTATAAGAGAAACTTTCTTTTTCCTACATGATGCTGTTATCTTTTTCTTAAAAAAATGTTCATCCAATTTTTCTTTCAATAAAATATACACATATATGTATACACACACACACACATATATTGTTCAACAAAATCAAAATATACTGCAATTGCTACATGCAAAACTGAACATATACTAGAAATGTTCTTTGGTTTTACTCATTCAACTTTTTTCAGTAGAAATATCTATATTTAAAGAATGGAAAAGCAGACCATTATATTCCGAAAATGATCAAATCTTCAGAATGTGTCCTTATCTCAAAGAAGTACAATAGAAACTTGTAGAAAATAAGTTTTAAAATTAAAGTAAAACTGAAATTACGCTGACAGCTCAATAAACCCACCAACCACCATAGGATCTATTAAGTATCAACTTAAGATCAAATATCTTGGTTATATAATGTTAATTATATAACCTTAAAAAGTAGAAAGAAAAATATTTATACTAATCTTGACATGAACATTTCCACCTTAAATGTTAGTATTTACATCCTAAATGATGATTACAACTAACTAGTTTTGTTATGATATCAGTACAAGGCAATTCATTTACTGTAGAAATAAAAATATGTCAAAGCATATTTGGTAAATTAAACTTAATATTCAAGTTGATTTATAACTACAAAAATATAGCCACTTGTCAAAATTTCACAAGATACAGGCCTAGATACTGAGTATCTAGAATAATGTCTATTTAGAAACTTGAGTCCAATTTCAATTTACTTCTTTTTAAAGTAAACATTTCTAAATTCATTCTCAAGCAAAAAAAAAAATCAAACAATGACAAATATTTTTTACCTGCACCAAGGCCACCCAGGAAAAACAACACAACTGAGATTTTCAGACCGTTTACAAACACAATGTGGTGTGCTTTACTAAAAGTCCAAGAGTGAAGGCAAAACCAGTACTTTTCCTGTTTTTTAAAAGTATTCTAAATTAGAATGAGATATTTTGCATGATAAATAGCAGATTAAAAGTATAAAATACATTTAACATTTTATTTGTGACTCCATGTGAATGAAGTCATTTCAGATCACCTGATGATGACGGAGCCTGAGAGAGACTGGAGGTTTTAACAAAAAGTTTCTTCCTCTACTAGCTTTATAGTGAATAATGACTTCTCTCAGGTTGCCTTGACAATTATCTAGCATTTTTGCTTATTGACTCTGAACTAGTCAAAAAAGCCAATTTAATAAACTGCAAAAATGCCTTTGGCTAAATTATGGCCTTAGGTGAAGGCAATGGAAACTACTTAAGTATATCTGATGACAGCTCCGATTCATAGTGCTTCCCTCCTCCCCATTCCAGCACAAATGCCTTACAGTCAAAAAGCTTCAGGTCAGTCAAAAAAAAAAAAACTGACTTCAGAAAAGATTGATATTTAATATAAAGGTAAGACTGAAACCGTTTAAGTATAACTATTTTCTGTAGTCCTAAAAACATAAAAACAAACTAAAAGAGCCACTTTTTCTGCATACAGTTACATAATGGTTCGAATTTCTTTTCCCTAGGTAGGTGGCTGCATAATGAATAATTCATGTTCTGGAAACTGCAAAATTACAGTAAGCCAATCAAACATATATAGCAAGTCAAATTATTAATACATAATATTTAATAACTTCCTAGAATTATTGTTTTCAATTGGACCAATTTTAACTAAAGTAAACCTGCTATATTTAGGTGTTTTTAGTTAGCCATTGTTTTATAAAAATGTTATATAAAAAATTCACTGCCATTTGTAGTAGCTTAAAATGGCAAAGTTTTGTAACTTGACATTCAGTAAATTTCTGAGCCTTCTGTGCTGCCTTCCCTGGCTTTGCCAATGCAGTTTCAAGGTGATTAGCCTGGAAGTCAATGTGCCTTTCTCATAGATCTGGAAGTTAGCACAGGCAATAGCCTGGCAGTCTTCAGATATCTTCCTGGTAGCCTCTTATCCTCTAGGAGGCTAACCCAGTTTCTTCCAATGGCCATTTCAGGGTAGTGTTCCAAAACAGGGAGAGTGAAAATCTGTAGATCTTCTGATACATGGGCTCGGAGTTTGCATAACATCACTCCTGTCATATTCTGTGGGTAAAACAAGTCATTTGTTCTAGCCAGATTCAAAGAGAAGAGAAAGTTATCTTTCATGGGAGGAGAAGCAAAATCCCATTGTAAAAGGAATGGGAGCAATTGTATTCATTTTGAATATATCATGATCCGCCTAAATTTTCTCATATACTGAGATATAAGCTCGCCTAATATCATCCCAAATACTAGTCCCATTTCCACAATGTTCATAATGTTAAATGATACCCATTATGTCTCAGAAATAATTCACACATTTGTAAAAAGATTTAGGCTTTGGAACATATAAATATATTGTATTAGGTAAAAATCTAAAAGTATTTCTTATATTCACAGTTGATCTTTCCATAGCACTTCAAACAAGACAATCATTTAATTAGTTTATTATTTGTGCCATGAACACTGGCTGTGACCACAAATAAATGAAGGTGCATTTGGGCATTAGTAGTTATTAACCTCATTATCAAATTTTCATTATCAAAGTTGTATATTAACAATTGTGATCAAGTTTACAATTCTAAAAATATATAATATGACTTAAAGGATTGATAGATTTATTATTTATGTATTTAGTTATTATACTACTTTTTATATAGTATCATCTGCAACATAAAATTGAATTATTTCGAAGTTCTGTGGTCCAGAAGAGCAGCAATAGTTGTGAAACCTTACCAACTTCTCCCCCAAGAACCTGCTAACCTCAAAGGATCATACCACTCCTATATATTCTGAGATAAATACTCACCTCTCTATTCATAGTGAATCAGAAAAATCTGTCTCCATTTTTTCTCATAGCTTCCATTGAGTTGTAGATGACTTTCCTATTGGCTTGCCCCTAAGCCCCTAGACACTCTTCCATTCCTTTGAGAAGTTCTTCATTAATGATCTCCCTATTGTGGTAGCCTGAAAATAACCATCTCCTTAATTGTCCAAAGCATTTTGCCATTCACATACAACATAAATGATTATGAGAAAAATAACAACCAAAAATGTTTATTTTAAGACAAAGTACAAACTTTCTAAGTTTAATCCTTTTGATCTGTTTCAAAGCTCTTAATTATCCATATGGTAAGTATAATCTTCAGTGAATTAAAAAATTCACTTATACTATCCTTTCTTATCTATTCTTTGAAAGTCTTTAATCTTGGTCAAATAAAATATGGGTCTCACCAACATTCATAATGGATGTATTTTAGGATTTCTATAAAAGAAAAAAATATGAGAAAATTTAAGGAGATAATATAGAGTGGCAGGAAGGAAGTGTGTTTTTGTGAATTATCTATTTTGTTATTCTCAGGGAGCCTGTTACAGAGTACTTTATCTTGACAAAACTTTAACAGCCCTTTTTAAACATTTATTTCTTGTGATTTTTAAGTCTCTCATTTAAGTCTTTAGTTTTAGAAGCAAAGAGGAAAAAGAAACAGGAAAGTCTGTGTTTGTGTTCGGTGGGAAAGGAGGGTAGTGTATAAGGTGTTATCATGTAGAGGGAGGGAGTCTCTTATAATGTCTTAAAATCTTTATCAGTGATCTGCCAACTTTTACTTTACGTGAGTATATATAGTAAATGTCTTCCGTTTTGCAAGATATATAAACGGTGTGTGTGTGTGTGTGTGTGTGTGTGTGTGTGTGTGTGTGTGTGGTTTTAGTAAGCCTAACTCTTGAAGACTCTTCAATTGGATGACATTGTGAAGGGGATTCTGAGGAATAGATGCTACATGAACTAAGTATTCTAACTTTTAGACCATCCACCCAGAAGTCTTAGCCAGATGATAAATTCAAGTTAGGCTATAAATTTTCTCTATGTACTATCCAGTTCCTCGCATTATTTTATTTCAATCAAGTTTAGTCAATGTCCGGTGCCTTATTAGAGTTTAAACTGTAACTAGTCATTAAATTAATCTTGTTTGATCATCTTCATAGACAATAATCCATACTGTCTGGTCTACTTTTGCCTATAAAATTACTAGTTAAAAATGGGTAAAAAGTCTATGGAAGAACAATAACAAAGTTAAATGCTCCTTTTGGGGATTGATACTACACTTACTGTATCTCTATATCCTGCTCTATGCTCTAAAATTTATTAAAAGCTTGCTCTAAACAGCTGAGATAAATAACCAAATATAATCACTTATGGAATTATATCTATATATTGCCCACGAGAGGCAATTTCACATTTCAATTCAGGGAGATAATTGTTCTAAGGTATATATTTTCCATTTTACCCTAAATTGAAAGTGATATAAGATTAGGAAACAAAGCAAGTAAATCATGAAACCAATTTTGCTGAAGTTCAGTAAAACCTGACATAGAAGGTAAGATAGAATATGTAAACTTCTTTGCTCTTTGAGAATTGTGCTGTACTGCCGAACTGTATCCAAGGAGACCCCTAACGAGATCTTTTATGCTTTGGGTACTAGACATAGAACAAAATTATTTGCTCCTATGTGGAATCTAGAAATGCAGCTTACCTGTATTTACTGAGTCAGTACCATGTGTTCATGGTATATTAAATTATTTATGTTTTTTTTTCCCCACAAGAGTTTAGGCAAGAACTTAGTAAAAGTTACCTCTCCAGATAATGGTACTTATTTTTTTGTTTTAGTCTTTATTGAATGGAAAGTTTTCAAATATATTTTGTTGATACCGAGCTAAGCCTGGTTTTAAAAGTATAAATTATTTTTTTCCTAAGTTCACTGAATCACTTTATTTATGACTCTATTAAGCACTTGAGTCTGATTTTTATGTGATGGTCACAATCTCTGGGGCTTAGGTACATATCTGATAGAATTTCAAGAAATAAATTCCTCTTTCCCTGTACTTTGCCCATAGATATATCCATATTTTGAAGTCATTTTATAGAGGAAGTGGCCACTATTTCTGCAGCGTTCTACTGAAATCAAAGGACAGATTTTATTTGCCTAAAAACATTGAATGTTTTGCTTTGGATCATTTTAGTTAAAGAAATAATTTGGCTTTCTGACTTAATGACTATTCAAAAATATTTAGTTACACTTTTTAAAAGATGATATATAAAATGTAATTTAAAAAAATCTGTCAATTCATTTGAGTCTATCTCTACTACTAAACATAGATAAATGAGGTTAAAGTTAATGTTATTTGACTTAAAATGAAGAAATTTACATATATTCATCACTTAACATAATTGATTCTACCCATTCCCTGAGTGATATTTTAAGTAATGTGTATTTTTAAAATTAAACCATATTTTTAAATGACAATGAAACCTGCTTTCTCTTTGCCAAAGCAAATGGAACAGTGACAAAATACACTCCAGTATTTGTGCTTTTTTTATAAAATTATTTCTATAATGTTTTAAAAACAGTTTTTGTTGTAGAAGAACATAAAAAGATCATAGATTACCTATAAATTTAATTTGACACTTAAAAACTGCTATTATTGATTTTAGATTATTAACAGGTTTCTATAAATTTTAGATTCATAGCAGGAACTATTTAGTAGCTTGGAATAAAGAATGTTAATTTTTATAGTAACTAGATATTTGTTTTTCTCAATTGGAAATAGGTGTCTTAATATTTCAGTTTTGGTGATTCATTCTAAGGATTGTTTTCTTTAGTCTGAGTCTCTGCCTTATTTCTCTGTCCAGCACACACATACACTGAATATAAGTACTTGCTGTCTGAATATCAAACTTTCTGTCCTTCCTCAAGGGATTCTGTAGAACCTAGGCTTTCTCTGGAACTTGTCTTGTTAACAAAGGTACCATCATCTGTTGCCACTACAATCTAATCTGAACTGGATGACTCCTTGAACTACCATCTGCTATTTTCTGCAAGGTTTTCTTGACCTTATCTACTCATTACTTGTTGGCACAACTATCTATTTTATCTAATGCTGATATTTCTGACACCTACCTTTCTTGCCTGAACTTCCTAGTAGAGCCACAGGTTGATATGATCTAATAGTAGTAATAATAAATATTCAATATTCGAAAGTAATAGTAATGACTTGTCTTTAAGAGGTATATCAGAGATTTGACATTTTAATAGCATTTTATCTAGCCCCACACCTGCCTCTGTAAAATAAATAAAGCATTACTAAGGCTGATTTACATGAAAGCAAACCGAGTCTCAAACACTTAAAGGAACATATCTGGTTATGACAGAACACAGAAGTGGAAGAGTGAAAAAATAGGGACTCCACTGAAGTTTCTAGACCAGTTTGCTCATTCTAATACCTATGACTCTGCTGTCATGTTGCTCTGAGAAAGGAGACAAACACAGTCAGAGAAAGGCAGAGAGAAGTTCAATCTGGCTGGTTCTCTTACTAGTCATCTTCCAGTATTTAAAATTGGTTATTCACACATGAACAAACACACATATGCACAAGCACACGCATGCACAGGTGCATGCAGGCACATGCTACCTCATATATTTGGCAAATATTTGGTGATTGTTCTCCCCTCACTCACTATTTCCCCATCATTCTTTTCTTCCATTGCATCCTCCCTTCCCACGTTATCTTCATTAGTAACCACTTTACATTTTCTATCCTGAGTGTCTCAAGCTTGAACTACGGTGCTGGGTCTCTCAAATATGCAGTATGGAGCTAATGACAATTTGGTCCAGCTAATTTTTTGTTATAAGGAGTTCTGTCCTATGTGTTGTAGGATGTTTAGTAGCATCCTTTGTCTCTACTAATTAGTTACCAGTAGCACTCATTTTCAGTTAAGACAACCAAACATGTGGCCAGATATTGTCAAATGTCCCATGAAGTTGAGAGAAAAATAGCTCCAGGTTGAGAATCACTTCTTTAGGGCTTAGTGTTACTTGCTTCATCAAGTGACAAAATAAAGTGGTTTTAGTGAAAAAAAAAAAATAGGGGAAGGTAAAATTTGAAGTAGAAAGAGCCTTGGTATTCAGTTATCTCACTTCTTAGAGTATGTAGCTGAAGGTCATTTTTGATATTTGACAAAGAAACAATGGATATAAACATAATGCCTTGTTTCACATCAATACAGTTAGTGCCTTCCTCAAATCTTACTTTGCAGGAAAATATTAAGAGTGCACAAACCAAGGAAAGGCAATCAAATACTCAACCTGCTGATTGTTCTCAAGAAAAAGAAAGAGAAATTTTGAAAAATAGATAATGGAGAAATAAAAACATGGTATTTTCCCTTTCTCCTTCCTGTTTATACTTATGGCATCCTTCTACAGCAAAAAGTTACTCATCACAACACAGAGAGCAACAAAGTATTCTCATGCCTATTTGATTCTGAGAATGTTTCTACACCTCATCCAGATACATTAAGTTTCATTTGACTTGGAAGTCTTTTGTGGCAACATTTACATCTAAGAATCTTTGTAAATATGTATTAGAGAGCACTGGAATATATAATTAATTTATTCTCAAGTCATTTTCTGAGATATTTCTATACATTTTAGATAGATTATAGTTTGCCTTCAATGTCCCCTGTGAAGGAAAGACAGATAATTGTCTAAATACATCCAACTTTGTGTGAGAAATTTCTTTTCATATATATTAAAAGATGTATATATGGCTCAGAGGAATTAATTCATCGCATACAGTGAAGCTTGGATATAATTTTAATTAATTTTTAGTTATAAAAATCAAATTTCCTTATTTAATTTAAGGAATTGTAATTAAGAGTTCATCCAGTTAAACATACAATGTATATGTGTTTATATGTGCTGTGTGTATGAATTTATATACACAAACAGATTATTATTTCTGTTCAGACTCAATGAAAACAGCAATACTATACTTAATAAACTTACATAAATTCAGTATGCCTAGTAAATATTATGATGTATTTGGGATTTTTCTCAGTATTAAATAGAAATGTCTCCCTCTGCCACTGTTTTGAAATACAGGGAAAAAAGATAATTTGATTAGATATGCTATTGCTAAGAGGCACATAGAGAATATGAAAGCTTTACTTAAAAACAGCAAATTAATTAGAATAACTAAAGAATATAATATGTTTACAAAATTAATACTGTCATTTTCCTTTTTCTGATATATCACTTCTTATATTAGAAATTCATATGTATCATATCAAATTTAGTAAACGGGTTGCCTTTACAGTTAGAAAAACCTATGTAATGGTTTTTTGTTGTTGTTATTGTTGTTGTTTTATAAATAATATAGGATGAGTGATCCTATCATTACCACCAGAAGGACAGGTAAATGGATTGATGTAGGGTGATTAAAAAAAGGAAAAATATTTTCTCAATCTTTTCTGTAAACAGTGAACCGAATAACTCTATTTTCCACTGAATACACCTGCCTTTTTCCACCAAAGAATTTCATATCTAGCAGTATAAATCATTATTTCACATCACTTCCTTCACTACAAGATACACATTTCAGGCTCTATGCATATAGAGTGCTGACATTTATTTGCTCGGTTTCATATTCATTTTTAAAAAGTATAACTGTCAACGTATGAAACATTTTGACTGCATATCTGGCTTGAAATTTTGTTCCTTTTTATATAAAAAAGTCTACAGCATGCTAAGAAATCCAACATTTTATCAGGTTTAATATATAATTCTACCTGCTTTTCATTCTAAAGTCTTAGATTTAAAATATAAATATGTGTGTGTGTGTGTGTGTGCATGTGTGTGTGTGTGTGTGTATGTGTGTGTGTGTGTGACATGCCAATGGGAAAAAATGAAGCAGGCAAAATTAAATTAAAATATGTGATACTTATCTATTTAGAGCAAATGATAAATTCATTTTTTCAAAATAAAGTTGCAGTAATCATTAAGACTTGATGTTTAATAAGTTATCTTTATTTAATAGAAGTAATTATTTACTAAAACTAAGACTAGTACCACTTTAGGCATGTCCTGAAGACTGCCATATATATTTTTTAAATAAAATAAAAATAAAGGCATTAGATCTTTTATGAAAAATTCTAGGCCAAGATAATTAATTTCATAGATCTTGTTTATTAAACAACATAGCTGAAGTTTCAGCATCTCATATCTAATTTATAACCTGTATTTGGATTAAATTTATAAAGTTATTTATTCCTTCAAATTTTGTTAGCCTCATCAGTGCTACTACATTTTTCAAATATTCCTTTTTCATAACTACTTTTGGTTACCACTCAAAAAGCATCTGGAAAAGGAATGTAAGAAAATAAAGATGCCTTGTGTTGGAATGTCTTCAGTCATAGGGTGTTTTTTACATTTCATTTAAGATAGAAGTGATTGATATAACAAACTGAAAGAATTTATCTTAGAATGCTGAAAGTCAATAACTAAAAAGTAATGAGTAGAGAAGTGACAAGTTAGCATTGGTTATGCTCAGCATATATTATGATCATATTAAAAGTAATATTTGATAACTTTAACCAACTACAAATATTTTCAGCCCCTTCATGTATAAAAGTTGTGGTTTTTATCTAATTCCACAATTTGGAAAAATTACAAAGCAGTTATGTGTTTTTATTTTGAGAAAGAAACAGAAAGAGAATAGAAAAGAAAAAAACAGCCAGGGATGTACCATGAAACAATATTCTTTTTAGACTGCAATTAAATTGTACCAACATAGCATAAAAGAATGAATATAGAGGTCCTTGTAAGAAAGGCGGAGTTATTTTTAATGACAGTGACTACAAATCAATGAAAATAGATCAACTGAAATTCATATAGAATTTACTTAGGTAACATAATTTTCTTTTTAATATCTTTTTTTAATATATCACTCTCATAATTAATTGTTAATAATGTTTTTTTTAAAAAAAATCCCCAAAGATGTCATTACTAATAAGTCAAAAACAATATATGTATTTCTTAGAGTCAGATGTGAATATTCACACATTAGAATTTCATTGTCTTGTAATAAAAACATTTTTTATTTTTTACTTTACAAAGACTTAGAGATTTCACAAATATTCATAGTACCCAAACAGTCAGTTTTAAGCTCTAAATGAAGATGTGATTTTTTAAAAAAACATAAACAGAGAACTGTTGGAGTTTGTAGGAACACTCTAACATACACAAAGACATTAGGGGAGATATAGAATCATTGAAAAAGAAGTTCCCACATAGCCCTCACCTCAGAACTCTAAGCCTATGGCTTTTAAAACCCAGTTTGGAGATGAAAATATCATATAAGCATCAACTGACTTTAAAGACTACTTTTAAATATTGGTTTAGTTTACCTGGTCAAATATGCTTTAAATTTTATGTTTCACCTCTTTCTATAATATATCTAAAAAAAACTATAGTAATGTTTATTTAATGCTGGAGTGCTATTGCATATTACATTCAAGAGCACTCTAATGGTTCCTCTGGTCATGATGTACTGATTGGAATTTAAGTGAAATTCTGAAAAAACTAATATGATCTATTTTAAAAAAGGAAATTTGGAAATACTCTATAGATTAACTGATGGCTAAGTTATTCTTAGGCTTCAGTTTGTGAACACAATATGGAAGGATTAAATTATTGTGTGCCATGATCAGTCTATTTTATTTTTTCTAGAAGAAAATTAATAAATTAAAAAAATTGAATAATTAAATGAGTAATTAATATATAACTATTTTAAATTATATATACTTTCATATTAATTTGGTGTTGATAATAACTATTTTTATGTTTATTAAATAATTTATTAGTTTTTTAATAAAATTTATTCAGCAACTTTTTCTAGAAATTCACCCACTAACTGCAGACCATATTCTATGCTTGGTGCACCTGTCTAGGTAAATGAAAATGGCACACTTTCTGTTACTACAAGCTCACAATCTTGTGCTAAAAAAATAACTTTAAATGTGTGAATTCAGTTAAATATAACTAATTATTTAAAAGATGAGGAGCATGGATTATTTTAATCAGTGCTATTGAAAAGCTAGTTTCTTGACAATCTAATAAAAAGTACCATTTGTCAAGTGTCTACTACATGCTACAGTTCTACTAAACAGTTAATTTTATTTTAAAGTGAACAAGGAGGTATTATTACTGTTCTTATCTAATACATGATAGAAGTGAAGTTCAAGAGTTCACGCAACTTTCCAAAAGTGATACAAGAACAAATAGTGATGCTAGAATTTTTATCTCAAAGTGACTTCAATTTCTAAAATCATAATCATGGTACTATAATTGTCTGTAGTTACAGCTTTTGAGTTTGTCTCTAAAAAAAGACACATAAGGCTATTTCCATTGTTGTCTCCTAGTAAGTCAAGGTCTTATTGTACATTGTATTATTTACTTATTAAATTTATGTATCACCTGTTGATAAAAATACTATTCTGTGTAAATTTCTTAACTAAGGCTGATACAGGATGACAATCTTCCCTGAACTCATAAGAACTTAACTAATACAAATCTTGTGAATTTGCTTTTCCACATTTCCATCTATCCTGTCAACCTTCTTTCTATCTCAATTATTTCCCTCTAACATGCCCGATTTTTACCTCGCCAATGGCTTTCTTTTTCAATGAATTTATAGCATGCAGGACATAACTTTTTATAATAATGATGCAGCAAAAAGTTTAAGATCTACTGAGGGAAAATAGGTATACACACAGCTATACACATATATACATATATACATACATATACATAAACTGCTATGACAGCAAAAATTGCTAGTGGTTTTGATAGAATCAGAAACAAGCAATAGATTGAATATAAAAAGAACAAATTAAATTCATCTAGAGCATGGGCATGGCATGGTAAGAATTTTGATAGATGAAAACTGAAGGAAGGTTATTGAGCCATATTTAACACCCCAGGATAATGCAGAAGGTAAGGACAGGGCATAGAATGTTAAGAGAAGGACTTTTGCAAGTAGAATAATAGGCTAGCTGACAAATAAATGAAAGTGAGCGACCTCTAAAAACTCAATCCTGGCTTAAGTGACCAAGTATTGGTGTCAAGACAGAAATGGGATAATCTAGAAGACGTGAATAAGTTTGGGAAAAAATAATGTATTTCAATTGACCCAAACTGAGTTTAAGTTGAAGAAACATAGACATTGAAAGAGGCTATGGTAGAGCTAAGTATATGTTATTCATCTATATAAGTTGCATTTAAAGACACAGGAATGGGCAGGAGTGCTCAACAAATTAGTTTAGGTAAGGGGATCCAAAAGATACCTTAGAGGAGAATCGCTAAGAGGTTATGGAGAAGATATTGCCAGTAGGGTATGTGCAGTCAGAATTTCATCTCTTAGAATAATCCAATGTTATAGCAGCTAAGGAGAAAACATTTCAATAAGGAAAGGATGCTCGACAGCAGTACATGCACATTGATCAAGAAGGATGAGAGCTAATGAGGAAAAATAATATTTTTGTGAGTAGGTCATTGGTAATGTTTGAGGCTATTTTCAGTAAAATTATGTGGCCAAATGCTAGCCCCAAAGTAATAGTGGAGTGTATGTATGGAAAACAAAAACAAAATTAAATTTTTAAATGACATTTATTAAATGAATGTTCTCAATTATTTTGCATATATCTTTTTCTTTGAAAATTATCTTTTAAAGAAAAGGATTATGTATTTTTGGATCCATTTTGTGGTGTCTATACTACATTGGGCTACCAGAAACTATGGATAATCGTGATAAATGACATTAGGAAAAAAATTAATATGATTAGAGTAATTCCTGTGGAATTATACTCTTTGGTATCCCTATGGGTTTTAGGGTTTAAAACCAGCTGTTTGGCAACTGCCAGAGACAACCAGCTATGAGTTAGGGTTTAGAATTTGCATTGCAAATAACCACCTGGTAACGATAGTTACCATTTGCCATTGCTTACACATTACACATAATAGATTGCCTTGGAAAGGCTAAGTATTCAACAAGCGGGCAGCTAAAACTGTGTCTGATTTTTTGTGCCAAGGGGAAAAACAAGCCCATATTTTCAAAATGATTTTATATTATGAAAATCTTCCTCCTAACATAGTTTTCAAATGCTTAGCTTTTTTTTTTTTTAACTTCGAATGTTTTAGAGAAATTTTCTAAGTCTGTGCTAAGGCACTTTAATAACAAATGTTGCTTTTAATCGTTCGAGCTAGGCTTTTCTTTCTAATCATTCCCTTGCCAAAGAATCCAAACAAAATTAATTTCCCCTGAAAATCTTCCTTTCTGCCTTCACTTGTCATATTTAACTCTGAAATGATTAACAGATGCCAATTATGGAAGTTCTCAAATAAAATTTTAGACGCATTTAAAAATAAATGAGAAAGATTACCTCTCAGCTCAGTAGAAACAAATACTGATACTTGTTTTCACATCTTTCATTAATTTAAAAGAGTCTTTTTCTTAAGGGTTATAATAAAGTCAATTTGGAGGACTATGTAAGCCAAACTCATCCATCCCATTGCTCATTTCATATTTTTATGGTGTGATTGAACTTAAAAGAACTTTGAGCTTTAATGTCTCAGGATTTTACTGATAAATCTACAGGAGGTTGAGTACCCTTATGAATCGTTGATTCAAAACAACATAGGTAATGAATAATAAGATCTAATCCAAAGTGTTTCCTTTCTCAATACTCTATAATAGGCCCTTCCTGATTATCTTTAATAATTCCTTTATACTAATTAATAGTACTTAGCTGGTTGGTAACATGTGCTGTGAATCTAAAGAAGCCCAGCAAGACAGTATAAGAAACTATTTTATAGAAGTGTAATAGTCTTCCATATTCTTACTCTCAGATTATTCAAGATTTTGTCATATAATTTCCTTAGTAAATTTTATTCAGAGCAATGATAAACTCATGTGTCAAATACCTCTACTGAGAAATAAAAGAGATTTTCAGAATTCAACTTTTATAACCTAGCTGTTGATAGGGAAAAAAAAAAAATACACACACACACACACACACACACACATGTGTGTGAGTGTATGTGTATGACATGTGTATATATAAATATAAATAAAAGCTATCTTTTATTTGATGACAATATCAATTGATTTGGAGGAAAATAACAGATATTTGATTGATAGAATTATATGGAAGAACAAACTAAAACAGAGCTGTTGAAAAACAAGTTTGATTACTTACAACTGAGTCATTGTCTTAATGCGATACTCACAGATTTAAAGAAACAAGATGTGTAAATTTATAACTGAAAACATACTTTTATATAAAATTTTATTAGCTTTGAAGGCAAAAATTATAAATGTAATCTTAAAATCTATTAGTTATTTTATACAGATTATCAATTAGGAGATCCATCGAGCAATTAAATAACTTGCCTTACAAAATTTTTTTCAATAAAAAAAGTATTAGAATAGATCATTTCTAGAAAATTAAAAATGCGCTGATTTAATCAACAAACATTTACTGAGAACACTTATTATATGAGCATTTTGCAATATCCAAAAGAGAAAAATAGGGTAAAAAATCTTGATCTGGGAAAAAGGCAACATGAAGAAAGTAAGATAGAATATGTAACAAAAGCTACAACATAGACCATTGTGGAAATGTAGAAAAAGAAAAAGGCTCCTTTTGATTAACTAGATGTGGTTTCTGTGCACTTTCTCAAGAATACTTTCTTAAAGATTCCTCACTCATCACTGGTGTTCTTCATTTCACTGGCTTCTGCTGCCCTGTTCTATTAGTCAGGGTCCTTCCTGCTAAGAAAGCAAACCAAAAGAGCAACCATAGGCATGTGAAGCTACCCAAAGTTTATTGACTCTACAAAACAAAAGGAGCAGGTGATGTTCCCAAAGGCCAGAATTTATCGTCACCAATGTAAGATGGAAGGTGGAATTATAGTAGATCTGACCACAAACCTATGAGATGACACCGAAGAAGATAGAGAAAGGAAGAAATTTTTGGATTCACTCTTTTTTCAACAGTGTCTCTCATTAACTGAACTCCCCAGATAGTTTATATAACCACTGCTAGAATCTCATCTGGTACATGATGAAGGCTTAAGATATCTGTATAATCATGATTATTATTATGAATATTCATTCAAAAAGTATATATATATATATATATATATATATATATATACACACTTTTTACAACATGCAAATGCTTAAAGTATATATATATATATATATATATATATATATATATATATATAGTATTCAGAAAGAAAGTATTGATATTAAATGTACAAATTATAATTCTCAGTTTACAAAACATCAATAATGTTATATTCCATTTGTGGTCATTTATGAACTTACATCTTTCTTTAACTAACTTTGACTTTAAGGACTGGTATGTGTTACTTTAAGAAAATTCTACAAACTATTATTAGTGATAATTCTGTTCTAAGAAGATTTTGAATACATTGTTTTTGCTTTAAAATATAGTCAAAATTCTCAGTTTTCATCTGTAATGCATACACGGAGTTTATTTGAGGATGTACAGAACTTCAGTTCTAAGCAGGTCTTCTCATTATAGTTGGATTGCTAAAACATAATTTTTGTTGACATATTGCCAAAAAAATATTTGAAACTAATGATATTTTTCACTAGATAATAAGATACATGGTAAAAATTATTCCCAGTAAATATTGCATCAAGTTGCCTTCTTAAAGATATTTTTGCTCCTGATAAGAAAAAAAAAAAGAGGTCATATAGCTAGTAATTTATTAAAATAAGATCATAAATGCATCCTTATTTAAATGTGTGTTCTTCTCCCCTTCATATGCAAGCAAGGCATTCCACCTTAGAATGACAGATATAAATTCTTTGAAGTTTGGTAATTCTTTCTTTCCTAATGTTCCTTCTGGGCATGACATGAATGAACCTCACTTAGGGAATCAGGTGTGTTAAATTCTCTTCACAGCGTCCCTTGGCCGAAGGAAATACATGACATCCTCACAAACTAAATGTTTGTAAGAGACAATTTTGAAGCCTGAAGAGAAGGATTTATAAATATTTTAACCTAACATGATCATACAGAGGTGAAATTTAGTGGAAAAGTTAGAGGCCAATGATAATGAAATCTGTATTTTTGCTGTTACTCCCTATTTCCCATGAAGTATTTTGATCATCTCAGGCAAACCTTTTGCTTTCTTTATTCACTTTCTCTCTATTCAACTATACTATTACAAGAATTTTGTGGGAGAGTGTCTCAAATTTTTTTCTGCTTCGATATTTTAATATTTTTCTTTTAAGTTAAACACTTTGTTTTATTTTTTGAAAAAGCATCCCATATATTACTTCATCGCTTATCTCACACAAGAACATTCTGGGATTTTTGTTTCCAAAGATTAACATGAATTCATTAAGGACAGGGCTGGTCTTTTCCTAGAGATACAACATTATCTCCGGAAGATGATATATTTAAAATAAATATCTACTTATAAACTGAGTGTTATTCTAACAGTTTTGGCAAGTACACATTTTTTCCACATATTGAAGGGCAAAGAGAAGACCAAAAGAATGTCACCAATCTATCACGAATACAGGAAGAAATAGATGTTTTAAAGATATGTCTAAGAAAAGAGTAGATCAAAAAAGACAAACAGAAGTTTTGACATTTTAAGTTTTTTACACTTCTGATATATAGCCATACAATGGTTATATGATTATAGCAATAAAATATTAAATAGTATTTTTTAAAAATTCTACATGCTTCAAAATAAATTTAAAATCTTATCGAATTTAGATATACAGATATTAAGGTTTATTTGTTGCCTTAGAACATATTTTGTAGCAATTCTAAAACCATGGATTATATACTAGGTCATATATTCACCAGCTTAAACAGCAAGCTTGAGTGAAAGCACTGGTAAGTTTGGCCTCTAGTCAAACCTAATGCATTTTATATATCAAATGGATTCAATGCTTTCAAGGATAGAATGCAATTTATTTTCTGGCAAATAGATGAGCTCCTGGTTTAAAGAAAAGACTATTGAATTTTTTTTTCAAAATATTATTTTGATTGAGTGCATGTAAATCAATCAACCAATATAGTGTTTGATTTAAACACTCTGAAATCTTTTAAAATGAGTTAGTAAATGAGTTAACATTTTAGTAAAATGAATTTAGGTTTGACATTTTTACTTTTTATGACTTCTAAATATGTTCAACTAGACTTGTTCTAACACAGAGATAAGTCTTATTTTCAAGGTTCACCTAGATTTCTCTATAAGATTGAAGAAATAATTGATGTAAATGAAAGTTAAAAAAAAAAAAAAAACTTGTGGTTGTTGGGAATACCATGATCCTTGCTAAAGTGATACAGTTAGATTTGGACAGAAAGGTAGACCCAATCTGTGCATTCCATCTTTGGCCATGGTTTAATCAAAATTGTCAGGTGCTGATTTTCAAAAGGAATTTTATAGTATTTGTTGACCAGGAAAGCTGAGTTAATTCCTACAACACCAAAAAGAGTACCATATTCACAGAGTCTGAATCTCAGAAAAAGAATGTCAGAATAAGGTTTCATGCTCTGGGTTTGAGTAGCTTAAATAGGGCCTTTCAATCTTGGGATCTGAGTAGGATGAGACAAGATATATGATATAATAATGTAAGATTAGTGCACAGTGTAAGGTAAGGATTCTTGAAACAAGCCTGGATAATAAACAATGTTTTAATGAGTGTGTTGTTTGCTCAGTTAAGTGATCTATCATTCTGAGAGTCTGTCCAAATGAACATATATATATATATATATATATATATATATATATATATATATAGTCTTGGAAGGACTTGAAAGGTTGAAGGGACAGTTTGAGTAATCTATCAGCAAACAATGACATTATTGATTGGTTTATGGAGTTATCTTTCTGGGTAAGACATCCCTGGAATAAAGAATAAACTCCTGTGTCTAGGGAGGCAGCTTCTAAATTCTGAGAGTTGAACTCTGTGAAGTCAGGCCCTCTCCATTCTCAAAGTAGAGATCAAAATTGTTTTTTGATTTGGAAGAGAGCTCACTTGCTATAGAAGCCATCATGTTATGAGGCTAGTTCATTGCTCTGAGTTTATGCTCTTACGAAGAGGGCAGCCTGAGGTCAACACAAAACAAAACATGGAGATGATAGAATCATGTAGAAGAACAAGAGCACTGGCAAAACCGTACTCTAAGCCAAACCATGGCACTTAATTTTTCACATTCATGAACCAATAAATTGACTATTGCTTTGGACATCTTGGCGTGGGTTATCTGATATTTTCATCTAAAAGCACAGTGATTAAGAAATGCACTAAACTATTGATAACAGTTTTCTTTTTGCAGGTAGAATTGAAGAAGTGGGGAAGGATATGCTCCCTTAAAAATTGGTTGTGAAAAATATTTTAAAATACTAGGGAAATTCTTTACAATGTAATCTGGGGGAACTAAGGAACATGAAAAATTTCATTTCATTAATTCAACAAATCTGTTGGCCATCTATAATGTGTCAGATGTGGTTCTAGATGTTGAAGATATGTCTAAAAATAAAACAGAAAAAAAAATCCCTGCTGTTATAATATATTTGTACTAAAAAAAAAAAAAAGTTTAAAGGATTATTATCAGTAGTTATCTATAAGTAGTGAGTTCACAACTGATTTTTCATCTTCATGTCTTATATTAAAAATTATATTTAAAAAAAGGTACACTATAAACCTGTATTATTTTTATTCATAAAAAAAAAACTCTAAAAATATACTAAACAAATGCAGAGGCATTGAGAATTTGGAAAGAAGATCTTTTGGCTTTAATGTCAATCTCTATAAATTTAAGAAGCATCTAAGTCTACCCAAATTGTGACTGGCTTAAGATATCAATTGGAAATTTCTAATTCCCATTTCAATTCTCTTAGGCTTGCCCAATGCAGAACTCAAGGATATGTAGATAAATGAAAAACAATTTGTAAGTTCTGAAAATTATTCAAAGTAAATTATAACACTTTATAGTCTTAAGATAGGGTGACTTAAAATTTGTATTGGCATGTTATTTTATCATTTTAAATACAACATTGTTTACCACAGAAAACTTAGGATACATATAAAAATAAATGTGAAAAAATAACAAATAATATCACAACTCAGAGATAACATTTATAATCATTGTTTTCATTTTTCATATCTTCACTGTTTTTGTAATGTCTAGAATAATGTAAATACACATAAAATAAATAAGTATAACAATTTCTTTAAAAATTATTATTAAAAATATTATTTTGTACATACTGTTTTTCACTATGTCTTTTAACCTATGTTTTATTACCCATATTTTTACGAATTTTATTATTGATATTTTTCTTTTCATGATTTCAAAAAAATTAAGATTTCTACTTTTATCTTTTATCTATAACTGAAGGTTAATTTCTTCTTCAGAAATCTTATACAGGTTACAGTTTCTTTACTGAAATTTATTTAATATCTCATATATTAGAACTAAAAATTAAAATACATTCATAGTAAGAATAAAAAACAACATTGCCATCATAATGGCAGAAATTGCCTTTTCAAACAGTACACATAGATTGAGAAAAGGGTATAAAACTTGACAATTGTATTTTGTGTGTGTGTGTGTGTGTGTGTGTGTGTGTATACCAGTAGAAGAAAAAGGTCAATATCTTTATTACACACCTAAAGTTTTAAATGTTTTATTTTATCATGAGTTACATATCAATTTTCAGACATTTTTTTGACAAGTGACCTTATCCTTGTCAGTAAGAGGTGTGTCTTTGAGCTATATATCAATGTGAAATATAGAGTTATTATTATACTCTTACAGGAACAGAAAAATACATCTTCATTAAATGTCAAGTGTTTGTCTTACAAGATTTGGAGTTCATGAAATGTGAAAGAAATTTGTGTCACAATAATTGATTTAATACCATATAAATTTATATTTTAGGAAAATAAGTCATAATATAAAATGTGGTATCAAACAGCTTTTTAGTATTTTGAAAAACTGCTTATGAACGTTTTTATTTTCCACATAGAATTATAAAAACAAAAAATATGTATGTTACATAGAAAATTACTTTGAAAATATTTTTTTGCATATTTATTATGGATAAATATATTCTTTTGTTAAAGCAAGTAATGAGGAAACATGACAGTTATGTAACCAACGACATTTTTCCAAACCGTCTTTCTTTAGACTAATAAAATGGTTGGTTCAAAGTGCAATCATTTGGTTTTATGTTCAAGTTCATGTTGGGTAGTCTCTGATTTTTCTAATATGCTAGTCAATGCCTTTCTTTACTGGCCTTATCAGAGTTTTATGTAGACAAATATCGGACACTTTTCAATCAGATTTTTTTAAAAAATATTAAAGCTCAAGTCAAATTGTTAGAAAATGTGCCTTTCACTTAAAATAAATGAAACATTAAGAGATATTATCATGTAAGAAGTCCAATATGTATAAATAAGTAATATCTAGAGTAAGTATTGTACCGAAAATACAGAGAAGGAAATGAATGAAATGGAATGCCTTTTTTTAGGCAGAAATTCTTATTCTTATTTTTCTTTTCCTCTTTCTTTTGTCCTCCTCCTCCTCCTGTTTTTATCCCTCTATTATTCTTCCTAATTCTGCTTTAATTAGTGTTATGGAAAGTCTGGTAGGAACGTCTTCTAACATTCTCTTGAATATTCTGATTTATCTTTAGATTTGGGGCACATTCAGGTTATAATTAGATATTAAGAATTCCTTATAAATTCAAATTATTCTATAACATAAACCATCTTGAAAGCCTGGATTCATTGGCAACCCACATTGTTGTCTTATTACCTTATTTATTAAAATGAAATGATAGATAAAGTATTCAAGTTTTTATTGTTCTTTTTGAAACATATGCCATATGAATGTTTCTTAACATGGATATTTGCATTTCTTTAGAACAAAGTCCTGTTAGCTGTCAATATTTATTGTAGACTATGAAACACTATTAGAAGAAAATACTGTGGTGTGTCTGTGAAAGAAGACTATTAAATTTTGTCTGACCTTTCAGGAGTGAAGAAAAAAATTGTTATTTTTTTTCCATATTGTTTTAATATTCAACTGACTTCTATAGGTTGGGAAGGTATAATGACAGAAAGCAGGATCAAGAATCTCCATAAATCTACTTCCTTGTTTCTTTTCTAATTGTTAGTTCCTTAGACCAACTTCAAAAGATAAAATATTTGAACTGTTTTGTGTTTTCATTTATTCCAAATTCTAGCTCTGCTAAAGTTTACTTTGTACTTGGTCCCATTCTAAAAGCTTGAAATGTGTTAAATCACTTAAACACCATAAAAACCTATAAGATAGGCTCTTTTTTTATAATATTTTTATGCTGAAACTCTATTATTATATTAACCTTGAAAAATATTGAAGTCAAAAGAGAGATTAAGCAACACAACAAAATTCAGGCAATCAGAAAGTTGTGGATCCTGGCCATGGCCACAGACAGTCTTGCCACAGAGTCCATGTTCTTCTCTCAGTGTCCTTCCAGTAAGTATCCAGTTCTAATAGTTAATGCCTGTGAATGATTTTCCTATTGCTGCTGTTAACAAAGAACCTGAATGTTGGTGGCTTAAACAGGGTCGTGTTCCTTCTGGACATTCTGAGGGAAATTCTTGCCTGTACCTTTTTCTAACTTCCGAAGTCTGCTTACTCCAACCACTGTTTCTGTTGTCACATCTTTTCTGACTCTCCTGCCTCTTTCTTTCTCTTATAAGAACCCTTGTGATTACATTGCACCCACCAGGATAATCCAGGATAATCCTCCGATCTCAAAACCTTTAATTTAATAACATCCACAAAGTCTCTTTAGTTATATAAGATCACATATTCATAGGTTCTGATGATTAGTATTTGGATATTTTGGTGGGAAAGGAGCATTATTGTGCTTAACATAGCCTGTAGTACTAAATTCATAATTTATAATCTAGGTAAATAAAGCTCTTAAACTGAATGAACCCAAATTAGCAAACTGGTTTATTTTATAATTTGAAGACTCACCTTCTTACAAAAGAAAACTATCGCAGAATTGAAATAATAAAATGTGGATATATTAAATCAATCCATCTCTTCCAAAGTAAAAGGAAAATCTACAAATAATTATTGGGTGTCTACCATATATATAAGACACCATAGAAACTCAAATTTGACTTAAAAAAGCACATTATGTACTACATTACTCCTGGGAGAAGCAACTGTCACACATGATAGCACTACCAAAAAACAGTTGTAAGAGAGACTAGAATATCTGGGTGTGAGTATAAAGAACTCGAGAATTTAATTCTAGCGATTTCTGTGTTAGGCACTATATATTTAAACACATTTCTGTATGAAAACAAATAAATAAAAGGGAAATAACCTTCTTATTTGAATAAGAGTCAGATAATGTGTGTGTGTGTGTGTGCCTATGTGTATGTATTTTTTTAGCCCAGGATGAGAAATTAACTGAACGCATCTTTACCTAAATGATCACTTAGCCCTGAAAACATATCATCAAAACCTGAAACATTAGGAAGAGAAATAATATGTTAACACACACTCATCATTAAAAAAATTTTTATTAGTATTTTGCTTATTTGAAAATTATGTACAAAATTCTGTAATGTCATTGATACCTATTGCTGAAATTTAGTCTGCTCTCTATTTCGTTTTTTAACTGTGCATTCTTTGCTCCTTACCATGCTTTCTGTAATATCATGTTTATGATTAGCTAACTCACTTGTATCCTGTACTTCCCAAAATGCTCTTTATCCCTTTATCACAGAGCAGAAACTTGATGACAGTATTCTCATCACAACCTACTCAGATGAAAATTGTTTACAACCCTCTGATACCTAGGGTGATTATCTATTACAATTTTCTTAGATTTGCACTGGTTTATAGTCATTGTCCCGACATAATCATATACTTGTTGGCACATTAAAATGTGTAATTACTCTTTTTAATTCTCCAGCATCTCAAGCCAGCAAGAAAGGTGTGTTTCCTCATCTACACTACCTCTCAAAAATAATTTTTTTCCCACTTTTAAGAAACTCTTTAATTTTTTGACATATTGTCACACAGCCTTAATACCTACCTCCCCTGTTGCCTTTTCACTTACTGACCTCCTTCTCCAGTCATTTCATCTCAAAGAAAATTCATCATCAACCACTATAGAAAAAAAAGTAATGATCTTTTTAGATTATAATTATATTGGTTTATTAGGACTACCATAACAAAGTGCCACTGAGTAAGAGACTTAAACAACAGAAATTTATTTCCTCACAGTTCTGGAGTATAGAAGTCTCACATCAAGATATCAAGAGTTTGTTTCTTCTGAAGCCTTTCTATTTGGTTTTTAGATCACTTCTCCTCCCTGCATCTTCATATGATCTTCTCTCTATTTGTGTCTTTGTACTAATCTCCTCTTCTTAGCAGGACACCAGTCATCTTGGATTAGGATCTACTCCTTAAAATCATTTTACTTAATTACCTCTAAGTTAAAGGCCTTAGCTCCAAAAATTCACATTCTAAAGTACTGGTGGTTAGGATTTCAATACATGAATTTTGGGAATACACAATTCATCCCATAATAATAACAGAAAAAATAAGAATCATGAGTCTAAATCATTGTGAAAATAAACATGGAAAAATGAAAAGAGAGAGAGAGAGAGAGAGAGAGAGAAGGAATGATAACTAAAGCTCACTTTACCAATGTTGTGAGAAAATATAGGGAGTGAAATTTAAATAATGTCATCATTATAAGGGGAAATGGAGAAGATTAGATTACCTTTGATTTAAGAATAAAACCTACCACATTGACAAGGATTCATTCAATGGCCACACATAGCTAAAAGGGATGCTAGAAAACAGAAATTCATTTTCCAATTTGACCTGTGGAAGTCCAAACTGAGTATGCTTGGGAAAAGAAGTCATTTAAAAAGAACAATATTAAAATTTCCTTTAGACTTTTTAAAAACTTCACATTAGGATAACTGGAGAGAGAGAGTAAGAGAGAGAGAGAGTTATGTTTATTTGATATATGAATTATATGTAACATGCAGAAGGGTGATTAACATAAGAGTGAAGTTTAAGGACTAATTAATAAGTGACACTCATGTAATCAGGTAAATTAGAAAGAGCTTTAGCAGCACCTGAAACGTCCCACCTTCCCACATGTTCAGCTGTAGCCAAAAAATTGCCTCACTCCCTACTGAGGTAGTCATTATTGTGATTTTTTGATATTCATTTCCTTGTTTTTTTTTCTTTTTTTTAATGTTATCACTTATGTGTGTGTGACTAATGTTTAGTTGTACTTATTTTTAATCATTATATAAATAAAACACACTTCATATATATATATATATATATATATATATATATATTTTTTTTTTTTTTTTACTTTCTTTCTTGATTAATATTTGGTTCTAAGAGACCTCTGCATTAATGTATGGTCTTTTTCCTCTTTCTAACTGTGCAACATTCTAACATAATTAATGTACTCCTCATTTATCCTGTGTTTTGACCCCACTGTTTAACTAAACCTCAACTCTCTGTTTTTGGTAGTAGAACAAAAATAGCTTCAGTTTCTTATTACTTTCTGGGTTCTTGGGCTCATACATAATCTGGTTTATGGATTTCTTGCTATCCTATCAAATGTTGCTTGTTTTTAGAGTTGATTTTTTTTAAAAATAGATTATTTAATCAAGGAAGATAGCTATAAATACTTAGCTTACAATATTGCTGGACATAAATCTCAACTATGTATTCTAATAATTAAAACGTGAATATTTGGACCTCAGGTTTTGTTCATTTGTTTTTTTGAACCATGTAAATAATAAATGAAACACAGAAGCAAAATATGTTTGTGACGTATAATACTGAATTCTGAAGATTTTTCATCTATGCAACACTTGTGGAAGATGCTGCTAATGAGTTATATTCTGAGAAAAAGTAATTATAGGTAGACATGAGATAAAGTAAATATTTGATATTAACCTCATTTTTTTCCCTATTGGTGTAACAAATTGCCACAACACAAATATATTCCCTTATTATTCTGGAGGTCAGAAGTTCAAAATAAATTTTAAAGGGCTAAAATATCAAGGTATCTGCCGTGTCGATTGGTTTTAGAGGCTCCACACAAGAAGTTGTTCTTTCTTCTTCTAGCTTCTAAAAGCTATGGCCAGCCATGGCTCCTGATTGCTTCACTACAGTCTCTGCTTCTAGCCTCATGTTATCTTGTCCTTCCTCATTTGACCATCCTTTCTCTCTCTCAGTAGAACCTCTGTAATTACCTTTAAACCCAGCCAGATAATCCCAGACAATCTCCCCATCTCAAGGTCCTTAACCACATGTGAAAAATCCCTTTTGCCATAAGAAGTAACACTCACAAGTTTCAAGGATCAAGAAACAGATATCTTTGGGGGAACATTATTCATCCTACAATAATATATAATCTAGAAGAAACAAAAATAAACTAAAATGCAAAAAAATCCCAGCACCCTTGATACTAGTAAAGATATTTGAGTAGTGGCATTTACTTGATTTGGGATTATATTTATTTCTATATGGCTGAACCCATTAGTTGGTGCTATAAGAAGTAGTAGCAAATTTTCAGTCATATAAATGCCATGAATTTTATTTTTAATTTAATAAATTTTCAACAGAGAACATAGAATACACAATTAAAGTTATTGAATAAAAGAAAATATTTTTTACATGTAAAATAATATCTTCACAAAATAAAATTTTGTGATATTTTTACAGAGGAAGAAAGGGAGAATTCAGGCAAATACTTTTCTGTCCGTTTCAGGGCCAAAAGTAAATTGTTCACTCTGAAACTGTTAAATAAAGATATATAGATAAACATATAAGATATAAGGTTTTAAAGGCAGCTGTAGAAGGGAGAAAAAATAATAAAAGAATCAACAAAACATAAAGGGTTGATGAGATAAGGGGCTAGTGGATTAGATAATGACCTCATCTTTCATAGTGTGAAGGAGGGTATGTTTTCTAAAGTTGATGATTCTAGGAGGAAAAAAATCTACATTAAATAAAATAACAATGGCTAGTATGCTATTTGTTTTCCAGTGTAAATCTCATATTGATATCTGACTTTCTTTCTGCTCCATCTTATCCTGCAGGGCTTTGGCCCTCATAGGATTCATTTCTCAGGCTCCCTTGTCAGCTGGATTCAGCCAAAGGGAAGCACTGGAGAGTAAAGAAAAGGGAGAACCGGAAAGTGTACTTTTCTTCTCCAGCTCTTGCCTGGTAGCCTCTCCTGCAGACCATTTAAAGGGTGCCTGCTACAATGCATAGTTCACCCCTCAATGAGAACCTAAGCTTGTAGGAGAGACTAATATTATGATATCTGGCATCTAGTATCATTTGCTTCCCTACTGTTATTTATTTGCAGATCTGTTCTACTTTTAAAAGTCATAGTTCAAGTTAAATACAGACAAACAAATAAAATTAAAATGTCTATTTTTAAAGTGAGATTAAATAAAAGCATTATTTACCCTCATTTTGTAGAGTGATTAACAACAAACATTTATTTATCAACTAATATGTGCTGGGAAGTATGTGAGAGACTTGGGACATTTGGGTAAATAAGAGGGAATACTTGTCTAGCAAACTTCTACATGCCATATGCATTAAATATAATCAAATTATCTCTATATAGTAATTGCGATGAAGGTATTTGGGACAGAAAATAAAGTAAGCATCTATGAAATCTTTTATTATAAAAATATAATCGATCAAATATCAAATTTAGATGTAGCATCATATTTTACAATTGTATTATATTGCTTATGTGTTTTACATATCATAATGTTGTAATACATATTTGCAACTTATTTTACTTACCTACAGGCATAGTTTTGCCAGTAACTTTTTTAAGACTCCCAGAGTTTCTGCTAAATTGACCAAAAATTAAGTAAAACAAATTATCAATTCAGCTAAATAATTGGTCAAGAAGTCAATTCCATGAGTAAAATGGCTCATTGTTTGACGCAATTAATTTTTCAATTTAGTCAATGCTTTTAAAGCAATTTTGTGTGTAGTGTAACAGCTTTAGTGGACTCAGGGATTCCATTTCCTGTCTGAAATAACTAACGTTAATGGAATTCTCTTTGATGGTATTGCCTTACCTATAGTCAGAAAAATCAGTGGTAGTCCAAATAAGAAATAATAAACATAGAAACATGTTTTTGAAGCATGAGATGGAATAATTTAAGAGGTTAAAAACCCAGGTACAAATAATTATACCTAAAATTGGTTAATTACAACTCAGAGATAAGTGGAAAGTGTCCAATTGCAACTGGAATTGCTCAATTGCCTGAACAATTATCCAATTGCAGCAGTAATTATTGGCTGCTAATTTTTTTTTCTCTCTAAAATAAAGTCAATACCCATATATGCATAAACCTCAAGTACACATCATTACGCTTTTAAAATTTGGTTCAAAGCATTGCTAGTTTCTATCTTGCAGTTTTGCTTGAAAACACTTGTAAGAGAACTCTCTAAAATTATGTTTAAGGCAAAACTAACGATCAATGGATTCAATATTATGCCAGCATAATTAACTCTACTTATATATTATTAACTAAGGAAGTTTATGAATTACTTTTAGGTAGAATAGTTTCTCTAAAACTTCATTCAATACAGCATTCATTTTCATCTGGTGAACCAGGGTTATATAGACACTATTAGACAAAGCTAATTTTTAAAACATAAATTATTAAATCCATATATTGCTTCAAGTATAAGACCATGCAGTAGTTGAGTTATTCAAGAATAAGGGGAAAAATCCAAAGTTTGACTTACAAATAATTTCTTGTTTTCACGCAGTAGTTATTCAAAATAGTTGATCATGTGATGAACTTAAAATAACTTTTAAATATAAGGGTAGATGAGTAATAATTTAAATTTAATGACTCCACAGAAGCATAAAATCTAGATCCATATTTTGACATTACATGTAACTTCACTTATTGCACTTCCATCTTTTTATCTGTTTTTTTTTTTTTTTTTTTTCAAAACATTTTGGGCGAAATATTCTGAATCTAAGGAGTAAAAAGCAGCTTGAGGAGAGATTGTTGTTAAGAGATTTATGAGAAATATCTTTCAAGAGAATAAATAATAATTTTTAAATAAATAAATAGAGAAAGAGGGTTAGCAGGATGAAAGGATATTTTGGAATAAGAATTAAAAGTTTTAGATTGTATTTACCATAGTAACTTACAAGGTCTATTAAAATGCATTGTAGCCTAGGAAAATATTGAACAATCCCAACATTACCTATTAATCTCTACTTTTAAAACTTCCAGTTAAATAAATTTTAGTTTTATTTAATTATCACCCACCAAGTTGCTTAATGAAAATGCAGATGGTTTTTGTGCCCAATTTCTAGTTATGGAGGTCATTTGCTGTATTGGAAAAGAGTAAATGCCAACAGAGGTAATGTAAACAGTTGCCACTTTAAATCTGAAAATTTGTGCATGTGGTTTAATTCCTCTGGCTTTGACTTTTTGATCCCTGAGGAAATTTTCTTCACTATAGGTTGAATTGTGTCCCCGCAAAACTTCTATGTTGATGTTCTAACTTCCGACAACATGGCCTTATTTGGAAATAAGGTCTTGGAGATGTAATTAAAGATGAGGTCACAGAGTAGGGTGGGCTTACTAATGCAGTACAATTGATGTCCTCACAAAAGGAGAAATTTGGAGACAGTCATAAACAAAAGACGAATGCCGAGTGAAAATGTGAATGGATATTGGGAAGATGCAGCAGAAGCCAAGAAATGTCAAAAATTACCCACCAACCAACAGAAACTAACAGATATGCATAGAGCAGAGTCTTCCTGATGGATCTTAGAATAAACTTCTCAACCCTCTTAAAACCTTGATCTCAGACTTCTAACCTCTATAACTGTGAAAGAATATGTTTCTGTTGTTTAAGCAACCCAGTTTGTGGTACTTTATTACAGCAGCCCAAGCCAACTGACCTATAGCTGTATGATTCTAAGTGTTTGAATTCCTGCTTTCTCATCGAGAGGAAGAGGGCCATCAGAAGTGGTTTTAGCATATAGTAGTTTTTCATTTCTCTATATCTGAATATGAATTTTAGAAAAGATCCTCTCACTCATTTTTCCAGCAGAGAAGAAAAAACTTTAATATGTGAAATTCCTAGTAATGAAGGGTCTATGTGAACAGCAAACAGTTCTATGGATTCAAGTTATTGTTGTATTATTTTTTGTTACTTAATATGCACATATAATTTATTTTTGTGATAGTTCAAGTATATAAAATTTAAATTTAGAAAGATATGGCAGAAAAATTTTTTCTTAGGGGAATCATCTCCCAAGCCATTCCCACTGTCGTTTCTCCTATGATTCCAACCTACTAGTGCTCTTATTTATGAAAGAAAAAAACAAAAACAAAAAAAAGAGGAACAATGTATAAAGGACAGTATTGCTTAATACAACAATATTCAAATAGTAAAAAGAACAAAGTGTTGTTTTAAATTACATTTTAAATATATGATAAAAAATCATAACAAAACAATGCTTCAACTTCTCAACTCAAAACTAGTAGTCCACATTATGTTAATAATATTATCCTTTTGATGACAGACAGAGGGGAGGGATTTAGGGGGCTGGAAGAATGGGGTGAAGGGTTAAAGAAGTACACATTTTTAGTTGATAGATGGTCACAATAATGGCGAGCATGGCATATAGAATGCAGTTAACATTAACATGTTGGCTAGGCGGAGGGCCAGGGAAGGGAAGGAGCAATTTATGAACTGTATAGATGTCTAACCAATGTATTGTATACTTGAAACTAATTAACATAAATAAATTAATTAAAATATATATTATCCTTTGGGAAGATGAAAATTCTATGATTTCAATATTTTAATTGAAGAAAGTTATTTTTCAGAACATAAGTTGATTTTAAATTTGATTTATTTTGCTAGATTTATTTGTTATTAATATTTTATTGTATTCCTTAAAATTTTAGTTTGATTCAGAGTTCCGTAGTTTATTTAATGTAATATTTAAATTCAAGTTTCAGCAAATTAGCTGATCCATTCTGCTTTTGACTCATAGATAGTTATAGTCTGTACCCTGAGTAAATGACATGAGAACAAATTGAGCACTTCATTACTAAGGACAATCATTGTGTCTACTGGAAGGCAAGCACTCAGACTAACATATACTGGTACCCACTTTCTGATATAACAGCACCGAATAAGCCAAACTGCTAATGGAAATTTAAATAAGTCAAACCTGTTTTCTTCAGGAAACATTCTTTTAAAGCTGTCACTTGATCATATATTGCCACGAATTGTTGACAGTGTCAGCTTAGTCTTCAAGAACTCATTACTTCTATCCACCGCTAGAAAAAAAACTATCAACAATATTGATTACAAATCATTTCATGCCAAGAAAAGGGTGAAAACTTAGTCCAAGGCATGAAAAAACCCCCAAGTGTGTCATATTACAGTCTTCTCAAGTAGCTTAAAAAAAAAAAAAACTGAACTAGTTAATTCAGCTCAAGTTATTTCTTTAAATATTTGTTGTTCCTTTTTGTCAGAGTAAAAATTACAAGAGTGAAACTCATCTTTACCACCAAACAACTTGGTCTTAATATAATTGTTTGGAGAAATTTTTTGCAAATGTATAGTAAATTGAAAAAGTAATAAATAACATTTACATATTCAACTTTATAATACTTCAATTACACAAAATCTTCATTATTGATTATAGAAGTATTTTAACCATTTCATAAGCAATTATTCTAATGAATATAAAATGCTTATAAGTTTTCACCAAATATCCTAAAGAAAGAATCTACAAGATGACAGGAGGCATGTAACAAATATAGAGATGTTCATTACACAGTAATAAAAATAGTCTGGTTTGACTTAAATGTCTAATGATGGTGAATGTTAAAAGCATTATTAGAAATACATTTGAGAGAAAACCTAAAGGAATTCAGTTTACTGTTAAAATTTTAAATATGAATATGTTGTTATACTAGGAAATACAAAAGTAAAAGTGAAGTTATTAGCTTATAGTATTCCAAATTAATGCATATGATTCTTAAAATAATATTTTGTTACAATCTTTTATTCATTAGCGCAATGATTATATAATGTGGTATAGTGTAGAGAAAACATGAAAATTATATAATATGAACAAAAACTAAAAACATGAGTTCTTGTGATTTATTTTAGGGATTTTCATTTCTTTAGGGATGAAAATGCTTTATAATTTATATGAGGTTAACACAAAAACTGCTAGTATAAAACTCCAGTTTAATCATGGTTATTCATTTATTTAGCCAATATTTATACAGCATGCCCTCTACCAGGTGTTGTAATTCCATTAAGTGCTGGGAAATACATAAAAAGTTTTTTTTTTTTTCCTCAAGACACCCAAGGTCTAGTAAACAAGTGAATTTTAATACAGTGATATATTTTTTGATAGATTTATACACAGGGTGCTTTAGCAACCCATTTCAAGAGAACTTATCCAAATCAACGTGGTTCTGAAGAAGTTTCCCTGAGGAAATAATATGAACAAATAATTTAAAAATATACCTTACTTTGGTTAGGTTCTCACTTTACTAAATTATTAGAGATTTTTTTTTTTGAGACTTCTATTTTGATTAAAATCATTTTCAAAAATTACTTCTATTTAAAAATCAGTAAAAATCTATTCTCTGAAAGATATATTTTTGCTTTTTTTTTGAGGCTTCTATTTTGATTAAAATCATTTTCAAAAATTACTTCTATTTAAAAGTCAGTAAAAATCTATTCTCTGAAAGATATATTTTTTTAAAAAATATTCTGAAATAATCATCATTATGAACCTTACACATCTATATATTCTCCTTTTTGTTCATGGTAACGTGATAAGCAATGGGATACCAAATATTATGTACCTCTACAATTTAACTTGGAAATTATCTTGAGATGTTTCATACTAAATCAAATAATAAATAGCAATATATAATAGTAATGATATTAAGTGAAAAATAAATATAGTGATAATAAAAAACTGCAGGAATTCCATTTGAAAATTTCTTGAATGGTCACAATATAATGTAGAATTTATTACTCTAAGAATTAAACAAGTAAAGAAGAATGTGGAGATATTTCTGGGGACTAAGTAATGGAGTTAAATAAAAAATTTTAGTAGTGTTTATTTTGTATAGAAACAGAATCAGAGGAGAGTGAGTGAAGCACAAGCAGGAACAGGCTGAAAACAACCTAAAATAATGAAGCATGTGTTTAGACTTCTACTTTTTACAAAAGTACGTAGGAAAGGTGTTAAGAACATTTATGGTGAACCTAAAATTATACCTGGAAGTCCAGCAGATGAAGAAAATAAAATCGAAGCTACTTCCGTGAAGCAGCAATGAGGTGGTCCGAGTTCTGCCTATAAGGGTGGAAATTCCTTTGAAGGATTACAGTGGGTCTGTGTGTGTTGGATGGGATTTGAAGTGACATTTTAAAAAGTGCTTAGGAACAATATTATAGATATGGGACTATGTTCTCTCTTGGAACAAAGGGAGATGTGACTAAGGATTCCAATTAGATATTCACAAAAATCTCTGAAATTATCCTGAGAGTGCTGACAATGGGAAATTGAGAAGTCATAAGATAGTGGTAGTTAGTTGAAATAGAAGGTTAAGATTTGTAATTGGTATATATTAACATAATTTTTACAGTAGAGAGAATATGAGTAGCTTAACCTAATACTTAGGAGTAAATAATGTCATATCCAATCAGTCCGTAAATCTTAAAAAAATAATAATGCTACATTGGAGGACACTGCATATGCTAAAAATTAAAAGATATCAAAGATCTGTACATCAAGGCATAAAATACTTAAAAATATTGCTTACTAATGTTACAAATGAATAAACCAAATGAATTAAAAAAATGTTTGGAGAAAGCATGACAACCATTCTCTAAGCTACAACATTAAAATTACATTTCAAGAGAAAAATAATTATGTGAGTGCTTTGACATTGTTTTCTATCTACTCCAAATAGCTTTTATCTTGAATATTTCCTAAATATAAAAATTGTTTGAAAGACTACAAATAGATGTAGAAGGAAAGTAGGTATTTTATTAAAATAATTTATATATTATTTTAGATATAATTTAATATATAGGAAATCACATAATTTATAAGATAATATATATTATAATAATTATTATGTATTATTTTTGTTCTTTAAATTTCTTTTTAAAACATGTAAGAGGAGAGTTGTTACTCAGTAAATGTTGAATTCCAGGGCCATTACTCTGCATGAAACATAAGATTTAGGACAATTTCTGCTTATATTTAAGGCAAAAATCCATTCTTTAAGTAATTATTATCAACAACAAACCAAAAATAAATTATAAAATAATTTTTAAAAGTTGTTTCCACAAAGGCAAAATATTAGTAATAAGTGCTACAAAAAAATAAGAATAGTGATGGAACAAAAAGCAGAATTCACAAAGGAAATATCAGTGAACTAATTCCACAACATTTGATAAAGAACATAAAAATGGGTCACCATATGGAAAAAAAAAGAGTCTATTTTAAAAAGATATGATACTTTTAGAATACTTTGGTCTGAGTCTCAAACCTTAATAAGAGGAAAGCAGTGAATATGGCTATTTGGAGAGATTAAAAGTGATCAAGGTAGCTGGAAAAGCATTTAATTTTCCACAAAGCAACCAAGAGGGTGAAAGATAACTGAACAATTGCTTTGGTGGAGAAACCAGAGGACTTACTGCTGTGTTGAAATTAGACTAAACTCCTAGAATTTATCAGGATGAAAGATATATTGTGTCCCCCAAAGAATAGAACAGAGATGTTGTCACCTGGATTCTGTTACTAGGGACATCTGGAAAGGGGATTAACCACAGCAGGAAGAAGCTGGAGATTGATTCTGAATGTTTAGGGACAGGGGAGGGTGGCACATTTCTACAGAGAATGGAATCACAAGGAAAGTCTAAGTCAAGGACACTATTGATAAGTCCAGAACAATGAGAATCTCCAGAGAACCCTCAAAGTCACCTATAAGAGAAAAAAGACAGCTTACCGAATCTATGTCCAGAGCCCATAAAAGCCACTCACAAAATTACCAAGATTCCTATTCCTCAATTACTCTCTGTCCTTTCTTAGTTCCAATATCCATGAGGACCTGAAGCCAAGGCAGGGATTAGGAAAATAAGAGTAGGAAGGAGAGTTAAACCACCTATATTCCTTTCCCTGAAGCAGAAGAGTGTCTGAAATATGTCCTAGCAGAGAAGGGAGTATACATCTAGTACAAAGTCACAGTTATTTATTATCATGACCCAATTTTGATGAAGTCACTAAACATTTGTTGAGCCTCATCAATATTGTATATATAGACAACACTATGTGGATTTGATATTGGACTTGCAAAAATCTGACATAAACAGATTGTCTAACTATTATGCAATAAGCATGATTAAAATTAAAATTATACCATTTAAATTAAATGGCAATCAAGAGCCTGGTTCTTATGGCTCAGTTTTTGTGACTTACAACCTAAATAAACAAAATATTTTCAAACCGATAAAAAAGAATTTTAAAGCACTATTATTTTAGAAGGCAAAAATCTAGTCCTATTTCAACTCTTCAAACATTTCTCAAAGACTATATTTCAAATTAGAATCATCAAAGTTAGAGTTGATCTTACTCATTTTATTTATTCACTGGGAACCAGATCCCTTGATTGGTTAAATTTCATGAATTATGGGATTCATCTTGTCCTAAAAATCATGTCATATCAGTACTGATTCGACCATCTGATAAATGAAGTATTTTTATGTGATAGATTCAGAATTTATTTATATTTTTCATTAATTTAATTAATTATTCAACAAATAGTTATTCAACACTTAATAAGCATAAGAACTATTCTCTCTAGGAACTACAGTTAAAGCAGGAAGAGAAACAGACAAAATTTATCCTTTCATGAGCCTTAGACTACAGTAGGTGAAAGTGTCAGGGAGTGAAACAATTTTAAAAAAATCAGAATAAGATCATACCTGAAAGAAAACACAATTTTATATCTAGTGGAATGGTATAAAGAAACATTTGAGCAGAAATTAAAAAAAGATTTGGGAAAGGTCATGCTGACATATAGGGGTAACATTCCAGATGGGGGTGTAAACAAATGCCAAAACTGAGTCATAAATAAGCACAAACTGTAGAACCCAGGCATCATGATAAGGGCTGCACATTTATTCTAAGCATGGCAGGAAACCAGCCAAGGAGAACTAGGAAACCATTCCTAGTCAAGGAGTAGCCTGTATTTTTAAGATCATTCTGGCTGTTGTGTCAACGATGTCAAGAAGCCTGGAAACAGCCCTATCAGCTAGAACACTGAAGGGCAAGATTAGATGACAGGACCCCATTTGGTAGTGAAATACATGTTAAGAAAGGGTCTATGACTATACATATCTGAAAATAGAGTATTCAGTTTTTGTTGATAGTTTGCTATGGAAAGTGAGCAACAGAGACGGGCCAAAGAGGAGGTCAGAGGCTCTGGTTTGTTAAATGGAGGCATCACTTATGAGAAGAAAACTGTGGGGCTAATAGGCCTGAAGAGAAAAAGCAAGAATATGTTTCTGGACTTATTATGTTTGTTATGTTTATTATGTGCCCCCTAGCAGTTAGAAGAGATACATTTTTTTTTTCTATTTTAATTTCTTCTGAAGAAACTGCAAAATCACCTGATTAATAATAGATGTTAGTTTTATTAATAAATGAAATCAGTTGATGCAAAATAATTATGGATTACATGACTGAATAGAAAGAGTTTGAAAAAGTTTAAAAACATAAGATAAACTAGAATATATACTCATTTGCCATACTGTGTTCTTTAATAGATAAGCCTAAACTAGGGTACTTACATGCATTGTGTTGTTGTTTGTTTGTTTGTTCTTTGAAGCTTAATACAGAGCATTTAAGTAATCCACACTTACACTCTTTCACTGACTCTATAAAACTTAGTTCACATGTGGAAGACACACTGAGAAGTAATTGGTGACACAGAAACAAGAGAAGATGATAATTACTGCTACTCTACAGGAGCCCAAACCAACCAGCAATATGACTGTGAAGGTTAACATTAAAAGCCCCTGGAACACTTCCTGCCACTCAACCATGCAGTGACTGTTATTCTGAGTTCCCCAATAAGCAGATGTCAAGACAGGACTAGATGAGCAAGGGTTTTATCAGAGGAAGTGCCTGTGACAGAGTAAACAGTGAGGCTAGAAAAGTACAGCCAAATATTGAATAAAGGAGAGAGGAAGGGAATGGGGGTTATGTATCATCTAAAGAATTTTCAGCAAGGGCCTCATGAAATGTTTCAATTAAGGCTAGCTGTTAGAGTTGTTTCCTGTCTCCTTAGTATCCTTGCAATATTCCATGTTTGGGTGGAAGTAGCCAAAAGAGTTACTGCCTCAGCATAAATGCAGTGGTAAATTTTAAAGCCCAGTAGATGGATCCTTTGTCTAACGATCTCCTGTATTTGGAGATAAAAGCATTATATGACAAGAGGCTTGTACTATGAGATATTAGCTATGGGGAAGGTGGATTGTCCATTGGAAAGATGCTTGTGAGAAAGAGATAGTTCCCACCATCATCTGTAAAACTATATTTGTCAAGAACTAATATTAGCAAAGTAAGAATTGTAAATAGCCCACTATCTGTTTGTTCGGGCTGATATAACAACATACCATAAACTTATAAACAACATTTATTTCTCACAGGCCGAGGAATCCAAAATCGAGGTACCAGAAGATCTGGTGTCTGATAAGGTTTTGCTTCTTCATTCAGGACTTTTTGCCATCATCTCACATGGTGAAAAAGAACCAGGGAGCTTTCTAGAGCCTTTTATAAGGGGATTAATTTCATTGACCTAATCACCTCCCAAAGGCCCCCACCTCCTAATACCATAAATTTGGGGGGGACACAACATGTAGTTTATAACACTTATTCATATGGATTATTTTGAAAGTATCCTTGTGTTTTCCCATGGTACCCAAAGACCCAAGTCAATTGCTATGGGTGGGGGGACTCTATAACGTAAAACTATAATTATTTTGATTAAATAATAATAGTGATAATAATAATACAGAGTCAATATTAGGTTTTTATATTTTCAGGTATACTTCTTAGGTATTAATATATTTAACTTGTTTATGGGTAAGTTTTGTTGTTGTCATACATATGTTACAAAGGAGGCCGCTGAGGCACAGAAAAGTTATGTAACTTTTTTAAAGTCACATATCTAGAAAATTGGAGGAGTCAGTTTTCCAAAGCAGGATTCCTAAGTTCAAATACCAGACTCCACCACTATAGTATTTTGGTTATCCTTTGTGTTTTGGACAATTAAGAAATGATTCACAGAGAAATTGTTTATTTAAAGTGTATCCTTAAAAATGACTACACATATCATTTTGACTATAGTAAAAAAAAAATGAATTATTTCTCTAACTTCAAAATGTGGAGTGTCATAAAAAATTGTCTTTAAAATATTTATTATCATACTTCTAAGAGGAATAAAAATCACATATTTCAGTAAACATAGATGAACCTAGGTAAAAAAAAAAAAAAAAAAAAAAACTTTTGTAGGACTTCTTAATATAGTTTGATTTGGCACATTGTGTGGGCATAGTTTTGAAAATGGTTTATCAATAACAATATTGATATGCATTGACTGTGGTAAGTGATAATTTCAAGGGTTTCTGAAAATTTGTATCATACCTTGTCAAACTGTTAAAATGACAGTAAAGGACTATACCCAGAGTGTCCTGCATCCTGGATAATTATAATGTTTTTTATATTTATGTATCAATTAGCATTGATCTTTGTTCTAAAAACTTTACTAAATCTTAGGAAGTTGGTAAAAGGGTGTAAGCATGGGTCTTGTGAAATGCATTATATAACAATTTATTCAGTTATCTTCTACTTTAATAAGAAAAAAATAGCTACACATATGGCCAATTCAAATCTCCTTAGGAAAAATCATCATTCAATCACGGATAATATTGGTAAGTATGGAAACTTAGAAATTCGTAAAATCAAGATTGGCCTGTATCTCTTCACTTAGTAAAAATTTTTTCTAAATATAGTCTTTCTTTTGATTTATCAATTTATATCCATCTATACAACTTGAATCAAATAATTACTATTAATCATAGTCATGAAATAAACCAAGTTTCAGGGCTCAAACTACATACATGTGGAAAAGTAGGTGCTTCTATAGGGACTTCACAAGGGCAGACCATGGTCAGCAAAATGCTAGTGATGAGAGACTCAGTCCTAATCATGGAGGTATTATATCCCTGCCAGCTATTTTGTTTTTTAATGCAATGGTAATTAGAAGGAATAACAAATTTATCCATGAATATTATATTTATTATATTATATTTTTTAAGCCATCCACTTTTAAAGGTAACGAGGCAGAAAAAAAAAGACATCAAAGCATGTGAATTAAGATAGAGAAGTAGAGAGGATTTACAAAGAAAGCAGGGAGCCAATATGAAAAAAGGCACGTTCACACTGTGAAAGAGGTGATCAGATACAATGATCAGCAGCCATTTAATAAAGTGTGTGATTTTTTTCTTAAAAACATTGTTATAATTGCCTAATTTGCCTAAAAAATAAAAATAAATGAATAAGCCATATAGCAAAGGCATCATTTTACTGCCTGTGGTGTAAGATTCCCTGGAGTATAAGGCCCATGAGGAAAATGACCACCTCTCTATCTTATTTACTTTGATATCCTCTGCTCCAGGTCACAGAATGAGAATTAATAGGTATTCAATGATATTTTGTTGACTAACTTCAGACATACTTTTTCCTTGTTGATCTAAGATGAAAAGGTCACAATGATAAATGTCCCTTAAAACAATTATCTTCACTCTATGACAATACTTTATATCAGCATTAAATAATTGGTAGAACATCATTATATCTCTGTAACTCCATTTCACTCAACATATCTTTAATGATATGAAGAATATCTTCTGTCTAGATGATTTTTAGGTAACAGAAAATGTTACCTTCTAATAGTTAATAACAGAAACAAAAAACTCTCTTTAAGAGCTTTTACTGTTATCTAAAAGAATATGATGGAAAGTTGGGCTCTGAGGTATATTCAAGTTATCCAATGAGTATAGTGAGTCCTTGTTTCAGCAGCACAATCAGATTTTTTTTTTTCTTTTTTCCTTTAAAGTATGTTGACTTCACTGCCTCATTTTTAAGGAACCACACACAGCTTTCTAACCCATCTTATTCTCTTGGGCACTAGTAAGCAGAAAACCATAGGCAAGCTTTTAAATAAACAGAAAGTCTTTGCTTTCAGAACATTTAGTTTCCAATCTTAAATCATCATTACTGCTGTTCTCGGTGCCTCCTGTAGTATCTTATTAAATCCCCAGGTTTCTCATTAATATGCAACTTAAAACAAAACTGGAGCTCCCTACAATCACCTTAGTGTCCAGCAAACAAGGTTAATGAAACCAGGACATATATCTACACATCAAAACACAGTACGGAGGTCAAGAGAAAGTAAATAATTTCCCATAGCAAACTTTAATACTCCTTTTTCTCTACCGAAATATTTTCATCTTATAATTACTCCAAAACTTTTTCTTTGCCAATCGCTCTCCTTGAAATTCTATACCCTGTCCAAGCCTCTCTCTTTTATTTTTTTTCCTCCTGTCTATCTCTCTCTACGTTCTTTGTCATGTACCAATATAGACCTTATATTGACTTTAATAGTACATCAAAAAAGATCATAGGTCCAAAGTAAAAAAATGCAAAAAATAATATAATGAATAGGTTGCTCTGTTAATAAAACTTGCCCCTACCATTTACAAAATAATTAAAGCCAAAATGTGCTAGATGCTTCTAAGAGTTATACATATAGAAGGGTCTTATCATCATCATCATTATCATCAATGTCATCATGGACATTTTAGAGATATAAAAACACAGCACAGAAATCAAGTAATTTGTTTAAATATGCAACTGGTAAAAGCAAATTTTGAACCTCAGTAGTCTGACCCTAATCTCCTTTGCCTATTAACAGGGAGATCATACTCCTGCCTTGGTCACTGTGGCATCCCCTGTTTCTATACACAGAAGATACTCAATGCAAATTTGTTGGAAGATAGACATATACATTCTTTCCTTCTTTTTGTAAGATGAAAAGAATAACAGAAATGGAAATCCTCTTTTAAAAAGATGCTTTCAGCTCCTGAAAATACTCTGTCAAATAATTGCAGGAAAATTTAATAGAGGCAAGATAAAGAGGAAAAGAAAGAGAAGGATGATGCTGATTCTGGGATCACATAAATATCTATGTCTAACAACATCAAAGGAAACATCGTGATGGTTTAAACTGTGTAGCTCTGCAAAGGTACATTAAAACCCTAACCTAACTTTTAGTACCTCAGAATATAGCATTATTAAGAAATAGTGTGTTTACAGAGGTAATCAGGTAAAGTTAGGTCATTAGGTGGACCCTGATTCACTATGACTGGTATCTTTATTAAGGAAATAATTTGGACACAAAGACAAACATTAACAGAGGGATGATCATGTGAAGAACCAGGGATGATGCTATCTATAAGCCAAGGAAATCCTGAAGCTATCAGAAGCCAGGCAAGTAGCACGGAAACTTTTTTCTTTTTTTCCCATAATCTTCAAAAAGAATCAATTCTTCCAAGTCCTTGATTTTGGACTTCTAGCATCCAGACTGTGAGGCCATACATTTCTGTTAAGAAAGCCATTTAGTTTCTGGTACTTTGTCACAGTAGCCTTGGAAAACTAACACACATATCTTTGGAAACATAATGATAATTTTTTCCTCCCTATTTTCAAATGCAGAATCATAATACCTTCACTCAGGCGAAGTGAGTGTTATGGAGATCAACCGGTATGTGTTGAATTGAACTTCTTCTTTAAGAGATAAAGGACAAAAAAAGGAAAAAAAAATAAATTTGCATCTGTCGTCCTTTTTATGTTTTTTTGTTTGTTTGTTTGCTTACATTATTACTATTCCCTGTATGCTAGAGCTTTCAAAAGAACTCACCCTGAGTTTACCCAAACAAAACAAGTAGTTGGACAGTTCATTCAAATGGTCACTTTGGGTGAAAGGATGAGAAGTTGTTTGGATAGATTTTTCTTCAGAGTGAGTATTTGAAAAATAAAAAAAAAAATCATGTAGTCCTGAGAGAACTCAAGTTATTTAATAAAATGTGTAAGAAATACAAAATCTGAAGTAGTAGTATGAAATCTTTAACATATTTGTATGTCCATTTTAAAATGCGAGTAATAATACTAAATAAATAAATAAATAAACAAACAAATATAATAAAGCAAGCAAATCCAGCAAAGTGGTTATTTGAAGAATGATCATATTTTCCCATCAAGACGTGTAAGCCTTTGCCTCATAAATCCTACTACGTTCTTAGAAAATTGTAGCTAGAGAAACTTTGATAAATACAAGCTGCCAACATGGACAGCAACATTCTCTACCAAAAATTAAAAAAGCACATTTCAAAACAGAAGATAATTATTCTTTTTCTTACATGCCCAGCAATGATATTGCTAAAGTGCTAAGACTTTCAAAGTGGGAATCAAATTAATCTTTATTAATCCTTGTCATTGTGATTGCATAATGTCTAGATTTGAATGTCTGATGTGAGACACTCTCTTTCCTCTTCCTCTGGCAATAGAAGTGTGAAAATAAACCTTACACTTTAAAAGAAACACTGAGTTTCAAGAAAAGTAGATATAATCATCTGAACAGAAAAGAAAAAAAAATATATGCTTTACTGAAGAAAAAATATACACTATGTCAGTTACAGGGGTGTTCTTTTATGTTAATATATGCACTGCTATATGTCAGGGCTGTGAAAATAGGCGGCAAAGCAAGAAAGCAGGTGGCCAAAAGCATAGAGAAATTTTTTAAATTTGTGCATTTGCATTTTTTAAGAATTTCTCTTAGAGCTTAATTAATACCTTTAAAATTACTTCCTATAATGATTTGTGTGTAGTCCCAGTTGAAATTGCCTTTAAGTGCTAATTAATGAGTAAGGTCAAGTTCCCTAATAAATAAATAAATGCAAACAAAAACACTCAGGACTCAGAGAAGCAGCCTCCTAACATGGACTAGTCTCTGCCATTCTAGATGTTTTCACTTGCTAATGTGGTTCATCTGGATTGTGTCCAAATGGATTTTCTGCTCATAGGAGCCACACACACCAATATTTAGTTCATTTTATTGTGTCAAATTAGACAAATTCCACATGTTTAGTAATGCTTTTCTAAAAGTTGATTCTCGTCTAATCTCTGAATCCCAGACCTTACACACTGATATCTTAGCACCCACCCAGGCTCTGGCTGGCTTGCCAAAACTCATTCTGACCTGGATCCCAGTCTCTGGGTGTTAAAGGGTTTGTGCACATTTCTAACATCCTAGCCTCATCTTTAGGGATTATGGATCTGTTTATATCTGTATTTTTTAATATCTTATTACTTTCCGATTTATACATGAGCCTTCATATAAAAAAATCATTGGTCTATACCTTTTTTTTTTAAGATTAGAAATGGTATATCTACAAAAAAAGAAAAAGTAACTCATTATCTTATGTCATTTGCCTAAATCCCTTAAGTCAAATTTTACATTTAAAGCATAAATAGAGGTGGCAGTAAACTTGAGTCCTAATAAGGCCACAGCACAGTTATGAAGAGAAGAGAATGAGGAAGCTTTCCAAAGAGGAACGTAAAACTCTAACAAGTAGCAGATTGTGGCAGCAGGGATGTTGGCATATTAAGCACCCACCAGAACCTGCTGGCTTGGTGCGTTGGGCAATGTCTTTATTGTGCACCAGTGGTCAGTGGGGGGTCAGCAGCAAGACTGGAGTAACTAAGTCGAGACAACTCTGATTTTTGTAAGCTAGAGTGTGCTACTCTTTCAAAACTCATCAAACTTGAACTTCACTTATTACCTGTATAGCTGTACTGAATTACTAATTGTTCTTTCTGTAACAATCTTACTGTATTTTTTATTTTAAATAGTCTCCATCATTCCTTTATTCAGACCTTATAGAGATTTCCCTTTGGTTTCTAGGTGAAAGTCAAAGTTATGATTAGAAACCCACAAGCCCCTGTTTGACTTTCTCTGGACACTCCCCAACTCCATAGAATGCTGACTGACTGTTTCTATCTTTTTCCCTACTCTCTGCTCACTCTTGAGCACCATCCACACAATCTTTTCAAGTCCTGACATTACTGTGAGTTTCTAGAATGTTATTACCCTGCTTGCCCTACAAGAGGGCAAGAACCCATATCTAGTTTGTCTTTACCATGCCTACCTAACACATAGTACTTAATATTTATCACAAAAAGTCTTATTTTTAACAATAATATAATTCTAATTATATGATGCTACCAAAACATAACTCACACCATTATAGAAAAATAAGGAATTGGAGTAGATTAAAGAGGTAGGAAAAAAAAAAACACAGGAAAAAGTAAAATTATCCATTGATCTTCACCCAGAAATGGCAATATTTTATTTATATTTTCCTCACTATTTTGCCATTGAGTTTTATATCATATTTTTATACATTTGGGGACTATAATATACTTAATGTTTTTTTTAAAGTGTTTCTCATATTCATAACAACTTTAATATTCATTACTTTAATGGTTATATATTAATCCATTGAGTTTATCCACTGTAATATACCAAGCACTCACAACATAATTGGCTATTTAGATTGTTTTCAAGTTTTGGCAATATAAAAAATAATCTAATAAACATCTCTGCACATAAAGTTTTTCTTTTTTTTTTTTTAGAATAGTTGACTAATAGGACAATTAGTTAACAGATGTGTACATGGCTCTTTAAACAATGTGTATGCTTAGTGCCAAGTTGTTTCTGAATGGTTTCCAGTGAATAAGAAAGTCACTTTTGTTCACTTGCTAGAATTAGTTGTCCCTCATTACTTTTTTTTTGCTAAATTGTTAGACCTCCAAATAATATATAGTTGATTAATGTGTGTTTCTTTAAATTTATTGTCATAGTTTTCTTAAAATAGCATAAATTCTTATCTACATAACCTCATTTTCATGTTTGTACTTTTCAATACATATGTGTGTATGTCTATGTGTATTTAGATATATTAGTCTGTATATTTCTCTAATATGTAGCTATTCATTCCATAGCTATTATTATTTAAATATAGATTTACATATATATCTGCATTTATATATCTCTATATATAGATGTCTTTTTATATGTAGACGCAGTCAGTGGAGTAGATATGGATGTAAATATACATAAATCCTATGTGTCAAGAAGTATACTTGGCTCTGAAAGCACAGGAGTGGCTGAAATAGCCTTCTAAATAGTAATGGTAGTAACCAGTAATAAATAATGTTGCTACGTATAACATCATTGTTCTTTCGGAATATCAAAATTTAAAGTATATGAATTAAAGCATTATAATAAAATCCAGGAGTAAGTTTTCAAAACCTTTTCTTTCTTTCTTAGTGTTTTTTATACTTTTATTGAAATTTATGTCACACTTCCTTGTGTGACGAGGCGAAAGAAAGAACATGCAGGTTGTGTTTCTCTTTCAATACACATTAGTCTGTAACACCTTCACACAGTGAGAGTAAACTGAGGGAATGCTATCCCATCTGAAGACTTGAATTTGGGTATTTTTAGTCCATTTTAAAATTTCATAAATCTATTTCACTTGTAGTTAGCTTTTTCAAACAAATCACATTTTGTGAAATGCATGCCTATAGTATTCTAGTCTGTGGGGAAAATTCATTTGCCAGCCATAGTTTCCCTAATACCACACTTTCCGAGACCATAAAGATTTAAATTCAGATTAAGATTTTTCCTTTATTTTAAGGTTCTTCCTACAACTGAAATCAAGTAACCTTAGAGCCATCAATGTGATTTCTTTATTTCATAATAAGTATTTAACATACTTTTTTTTTTAGTTTTTTTTATTATTATTTTGTTCTGTTTTGGTGTTTTTGTACTTATTACATTACAAATATAAAGGCTTTATTTTGATTTTAATGATAATGAGGATGTCAAAATGATCAGATTTTTTTCATAATTTTTCTGTCGGTTAACCTTATGTTGTTCTAGAAAAAGTTATAAACCACTTATGTCATATTTTTTCACAGTGATTGATCTATTACCCTAGAACTTTGAACTTTGAATTGCATGATCAGACCTCTGAGTATCACTGCGTCTCAAAATCAGGTCGTCTGGACAAGGCACCCATCCAGCTGAAACGAAAAACGGCATTATAGCCAAGGACTAACCACTCCAAAACATGTCAGAATTTTCAGTATGTTTTTCATGAGGAAATAAAAATCTGCAAAGAATACCAAAGATCTTTTTGAAGAGTGTGCCATACACCTAATAACTCAGTTGCTTGCTCTTGGGTTAAGATGAGAAACTACTAATGTTCACTAAAACCATATCTTTCTAAGTAAAATAATAAGCAGTAGTCGACAAAATAACTAGAAAGTAAAGACTTAAGGCAAATAATTTAAGTCTATTCCTTAACTTCTTAACCACATCAAAATCTAATATGTATTAACTTGCTATTGGGACTAAGGTTCACACTATTTTTATATAAATTTTAATATGTAAGTAGTTTTTTACTTAGTTCATCACTACACCTTGACCTAGTTTTTGACATGCAGGAGTTAAATATTAAGTTATCCCCAAACTCACATCCTTACTTAATAAAAAAAAAAGTACAAATTCTAACAAATGTCTAGTATTATTTCTTCAGACATTTCGCTCTTCTTCACTTTATGTGATTTAATATATATGTAAAACATATGCATATATATAATATAGAAGATATTTAAATGCAAAAATCTTCATAAAATATGTGAGAGGTTATTCTAATTAATAAATAAAGCTGTTTCAGTTTATTTAAAATTAACACATATATCTTTATATCTCAATGTCAAGATACAGACATATAAAGTATAGAACATAATTTAAAAAAATTAATGTCTATAATATATTAACATATTTAAATATAAACATAAATAGAACTATATTCTTGAATATGTTTGAGAATTATTAGAAATATACATTATTTATATATTATATATACAGATATATAAACATGTCTTTTTCCTGACTCTTTTTTTCAGAATTTGAAGAAATTAGTGCTGTTAATTTTTTCTTTCTCATCATGTGATTGGTCCTCAACTGTTATTCTATTTTAGTTTTCTACACTTATAGAGAGGAGGTAAATTATGTATGAGTATAAAGAATTTTAAAGAACAAATGCTGTTGAAATTAAATTAGTTGCAAAGAGGACAAACAAACAGAGACTCATGGACATGGACTATAGACTAGTGGTTACCAGAGAGTAGGAGATCAGGGAGAAGAGGGTAGGTAGATGGTTAAAGGGGGTCAAATATAGGGGGTAAGGGGATGGTGAAGTGGATAAAGGGGATCAAATATATGGTAGCTGAAGGTAACTGGACTTTGGGTGGTAAACACACAATAGAATGTACACATGTCAAATTATAATATACACCTGAAAATTATATAATTGTATTAAACAATGTTAATGCAATAAATACCCCAATAAACAATAAAAAACAGTGTATCCTATAAAATCTTGGGAAAAAAATAAATTATTTGCATTTTTTATAGCATGGCTATTTAATATTTTGGAGGATAAAGCCAAAACTATAACAAAAAAAAATCCTTCTGAAATTAGTGTCAGCCCATTTTTATAGAATTATCCACATAAGTATTAAGTCTTACTGTTTTTTATTTCCTCTTATGGTTATAGTTAATAAAAATCATAGATTTGAAATACATTTTCTCCCTGTGACTTTGTGTATGCCTCTTCAGAATTTAAGATGTAAGAAAATGTAGAAAAGCCAATAGATAAAGTTATTAATACCTTAGTTTGAACAATATATTGTCAAGGATATAAGCAATACAATTAAATTAAGAGATAAGAAATAATCTCAACACTTGTTTTGTAAGTGTACATTTTGCAAATAGCTTTTCGAAATATAAATTAACTAACATTAACTGGAAGTTCACTATAAAATTGGCATGGTAAGCATTGAAAATGGCTAATGTGTAATAAGGTTGCTATTCCCAGAGGCCCCTGCCTTATACTCTTACAGGGGGAGATAGTTTTAAGTGCAGTCAAATAAAACAATAGCAGGGATAAATGTTGTAATGGAGTTATGCGAAGAAACAATAGAAACTTAAGTGCAGCACAGGTAAACACACCTGAGTGGTTAAAAAAATAGAATTATATAAGAGAGGTAAAACTTAGTTTCTATCTTAAATATTAATAAAAATTATGACACTAATTTTGCCAGTGAAAGCAAGAGGATATTCCAGCCAGCTGTAAAAAAATAATTGATTCTAAAACTTTCTTAAACTAACATTTTCAGTACAATGTACTACGTACTTTTGGCTGTTCTAACTATTCATATAATTTAAAAATAATCTTTAATAGCTCTTGTTGTAATATGTGAGTTTGTCTTGCTTACACACAAAATATAGAGAAAAATTTAGATAAAACTCTAATGATTCAAACTCTTGCTAAGTCAAATTTGTAATCATTTCAGTTCAGACAATTATGATTCTTGAGTAAAGTGTTTTTATTTTTGTTTGTTATTTTACGTACCGCTTTTTGATTCACAGTAAAAAGGGAGAACTCTAGAGTGAGATGCAAGAGTTTGAATTAAACTCTGCTGCTTACTGGGAATGAACAATCTGTTCATCTTTATGACCCTTTTGCCTGCTCATTAAAATTGGGATAACAATAGTGACTCCTGGCTTTTGTGAGTTTCTTTGCACAAGTCTTGGCCCATATTAAGCCATCAATTACCATTGTTAGCTTTATTATTATCATCATTATCTTCATCTTTATTATCAATATCACCACCACTACCATCACTATTTTTATAATAATATGTTTCGGAAATAAATGTTAGATTAATAATGAATGAACAAGAAGAATTTGTATTTCAAAAAACAGTAAATCACCTTATTCTTTTATTTATTGAAGAAGTCAGTCATGAGAGAATAAAAAAAAATCTTGTTTTACTTTTTAATTTTTTTCGAAAAAATATTTTTACATGAAAATTTTATTCAAAACATACTTCTTTTCCTTGTGGCTTTTCTTCATATGTGTATAAAACATTGCCAAATATAGTTTATTTTATAAGTAAATAATTCATTTTTAGAGATTAATACATTATTTTTCTTATTTATGTAACTATTTTGAAGAAAGACCATCAACAATTTCTGTATGTTATGGTCAATGTCACACTATCTCTTGGGTTAAAATAGAGGAAGAATATGGAATAAAATAAAATTTTGTTTGCTTTGTTTTGCAAATGACCAGTATCGCTCATTTTTAACATCACTGAAACAGAATATTAAGCACATACCTATAGAATAATGTGTGTGGCTTAAAGATTTGGGAATATTGGTTCGAAAGAAACGACATCGAACTTGGTGCCAGAAGACGTATTTAAACCGGTATCTGTCTCTTATACACTGAGGGATCTTCGATCAATCACTAAATTTTTTTGGAGCTCTTTTTGTCCATTTGATATTGAAATGATAAAACCGACTATTTGTATTTGTTGCAAGAAAGAATTGAGATAAAATATTTTGTAGGTTGCTCTCTCATCTGAAAATATGTTAATATTATTAATTAATATAGATGTTTTTATAATTTAAAACAATGAAAAATGCCTCGGTCAATTTAATAGGGAAATATATTCCTAGCAATTGAAAAATTTTTTTTCTTCCACTCCAGGAACAATAACTAATTCAGAATGATTATGTAAAATGTCTATATACAAAGCTACTGCTTCATAAAAGCTAAACTGGTGGGTATTTGTGTGCGTCTGTGTATGAAGAAACCTGATTTTTCAAAAATTTCTTGTTCTTTAATGGTTTTCATTCTATAAGTGGTATGAGTATTGATTATTTATTGTATTTAAAAATCAAACCAAACACCACAGTTCTTTTTAATTTCCCCTGTCTTTGACATAGTGAATGCAATACAGTTAGGATGTAGAATTCTCCGTTGTTCGCAGAGCTTTTTGGACCTGAGAGATTCTTTCATCTTCCCTCCCATCTGTGGTGTCTCACCTTCCACCTTTTACAGGCACTATGTAATTATCATGTCCACTGACTACTTTTCTTTTCTCCATCAGCTTTGACAAGAAGATGGATCCTCTCGCTACAGAGTACATGTCATTGTTCGTGAAACACTTGCCCAACAGGAACTTAAATATTAATTGTGAAGAAACGGCATGGGGTAAGGATATTTGATGAACTAAAATTACTGTTGTACCATGATGTGAAGGGCCTTTAATTTTGCCATCTGGGTCTAATTGACAGAGAATGACTAAGATTGTAGCTTGGAGGATTGGTGAACTTTGCCTATGGACAATTAACTAGAAAAAGAACAAGTGATTTTGGAAAATTGTGAGGGTTTCTGAAAATGAGGTGACTGAATACTTTCATATTACGCAGCCATTTTTTTCATCAATGATACACATTTCTTGCATTGAACAGTAGCTTGGACTGTAATTAAGATTAGAGTCAGTGAATTTGGACCTAAATGAAGATTCTGGCATTCTCTAGAAACTATACCCCATGTCACATGATCACTCAGATTTTCCATGTTCCCATTCCCTAACACTTTCTATTACAACAAAAATATTATTTTGCCAGATCTTTAACAGAGGCTGTAAATATCTCATCTATGTGATTTAGTAGATATTCATCTCTGACAAAAAAATGAAAAAAAAAAGATCATAAGTGTTTATATATTTTTAAGTTGAAATTACCTTCAACTTCGATTCTTGATTTATACATAAGATTAGTTTTCATTTTTTTTAAAAAAGCAGAGAGGATGCTGAATTGACTTAAACCAATAGATTCTTTGAAAACAATCAATTTACTAGAACAAATGTTAAGAAGCGAGTTATTAACCTGTTATCAAATATCAATCTGGTTACAAATTTTGTTTTTTTTTTTATTTTTATTTTTATTTTCACATCAACTTGCTTGAACAAATACATAACCTAAGAACCCTGTGTCTGAAATTGTTTTGTGGTTATCATGGAAGAATTATTTTAAATTTAAATTTGTTTAATTGTAAAATCAATGAAAAAAAAAAAAACAGTTGTTTTCCTTAAGTGATGCTTAAAAAATAAACTTTTGAAATTTTGACTATTATGTTAAAATAGTAATACTGAAAGCCTACTTTATTTTTTTTTTATTTATTTATTTTACTTCAAGATTTTACACATGAAACTTCTGAGTGGGAAAACATTATACTGGATATATTTTGCTTAACATTACAACATAGATGTATTGTATTTTATAATTGTAATCTAACAGATATCTTAGAAATCACCTATGTTAAATCTACTCTTCATAAAGGTGAAATAACTGAGACCCAGAGGGTTCTGTTACGGCTGCTCTCAGTCTACCATCCTGACAGTTTAACACTCAACCCACTACAAGGAATCAGGAGGATCACAAGTACAATCCCAATGCACTACTTATAGCTTCAAGGTAAAGATAAAGGGAACTTTATAACCAAAAATAATTATAGAACAACCATATAAAAAAAGTCAATTTGGAGCCTCCAAGAATCAGCTGATCTTGATATTGCACATTTTAATGGGGTGAGAAAAACAGACAACATATTCTAGAGAAAATATATTGGTATTTCTTATTTTAAATAGCAGCTAAGATAAATGATTTCAATAATTTCTTAGGAAGGCTCACAATATATGAGTGAACAAAATTGGGTTTGGCAAGTATCTTGATAACAAAATAAAATTTTCACTCCTTATCCACTTTTATTGGCATCCTATGGTAATGCTTATACATATTAGTAAAATGTATGTTTCTGTGACATATTTTATGAGCTCTGTGTTTCTTTTCAACTCTTGAGATGGTGTTGGCCTTGATTTTTAGAAGAAACATTAGCTTTGGGGCAACTATATGATATACTGTCACCTCTCTTTTTAGCCATAATAATGATTTACATGTGTTGAAAATTGTCATTTCAAAAATAATTAAAAGTTTTTAAAATATGTATAGGTTGCCTAAGAATTATGTCAAAACCTATTTTCTTTCCATAATTTCAGGATATGCAAATCAAACACTTTCACAAAGTCACTCCACTTTAAATTGCTTAAAACACCTGCAATTTTCTCCCAGCTAAATCGGTCAGTATGATCAAAACGAGCATGCTGACACCCCTTCATCTTAATCACAAGTAGTTAATTAGAATAATGTATATCTTGAAAAAAAGATGTGCTGTCCTATCCATGGAAATGCTTCCAATCCCTTGGAAAATCATTCAAGTGAAGGATACAGTGAGCATACAAGATAATAGGGGCTTTTCCAATCTTATTTTTGCTGTGTTAAAAAAAAAATCAGTATATTTCTCCTGAGCCAAATACTTCTCCCCATGCGTCTTCTGTACACTGCTATTAACCGGTAATAGGATATCCCGTACACTGATATCAGGGTTCTATTTCTCTTCATGCCTGCCAAAACATCCTCTTTTAATAATATGCTAAAACAGGTCTTTCCTGTCCTTTCTCTTCTATAAATGTATTCTTGTTCCTGTATTTTATTAACATCACCATTCTATCTCCTAGGTAAAAGATTAATTACTTGGCTGTGATTCACAGAAATGAAGCAGTAACTAAATTACTGAGGGAATATATCAGAATACCTGTCATTGTTATATCAACACCAAATTCTTTAAAAGAGGAAATAAAGAAAAATTCTTCAATATACTAGCATACCCAAATGTCAGGAACAAACATCTCAAATCTTTTTGAGAAGTGCCGGGATAAGCAAAAGAGCATCAACAGGCAACAACCAATGCCTACTTAGCATTGATAAATGGATCTGATTTTATCATGGTGCCAACTCTTTAGTGAATACCTCTGTTGCTCATTAATTAAATTTGGGTTATCTATATTTCTGTGAACCCTCAATAACTAGTGAACGTTAGGGGAGACTCAAAACCTCACTTCTAATTAAAGTTGTAATTGTGATTTGTAGTCTTTGAAGGTTTTTTTTCCTCAAAATTACGTTTGAGATCACGTTTTATTTTCTAGTTTCTTTCCAGAAATCCATAATTCTTAAATACCATTAAACACCAAATATTTTCAAAACATAATAGACCATTAATAATCAAAAATTTTAACTAGATTAAATAATCAAATTCAATGCACCTGAGGGCCAAATTTCAAATATAATAATGATAATAATAACCATAATAACAATAAAACTGGAGAATGTTAACATAAACAAGAATTAGATCTCTCTGACTTGATTAGCAATCCTGTCCCCTTCTTCTCTCTTTTTTCTTTTTTACTGTCTCTGTCTTTAAAACACTTCATCCTAGATCCCAACTCATATTTAATTATGGCTTCAATGAGGTTTGTTTGTCAGCTTTTCTCAAATTATGTCCTTCTGCAAATAAATTAGAGTCATCTATTTTTATTTTTTAAATGAGTTGCTCCATTTACTGAATTTGGTGATCACCAGAAATATTGATCAAGAAAGTGTGAAACTATGGCATCTCAAGAGTGATGGGTTTAAGGAAAATTTTTATATCTGTTCATTGTTTCTAAAGTACAGAACTATTGCCCTCAAATGGCTCAAGAAATCAGCTAGCCAGTAAGCAATTTATGTCAATAATATCTTTAATTACACATGAATGAGAATAGAGAGAATTCAATGAGATATTCAGAACCTAGCTTCATCTTGAAATGTCTAAGACTCATGTATGAATGTGCCAGGAACATTACATTTACAACGTGTCAAGACAGGATGTACTCCAATACTATCATCACTAATAACAATTAAGTGTTGTAGGAAATATATCGTGTCCATCCTTTTATTTCATTTTCAGTGCACCTGTTTTGAAGATTTTAGCTGGAATCACTTTTTAAAATAAAAGTTTTTATTTTTTACTTTCTTCAAATGTTAGCTTTTTTAACTAAAATTTTTGTTGTAATTGTAGATTTATGTGTTATAAAAAAAATGCAGAAAGATCCCATATACCTTTTACCCAGTTTTCCCCAATGTTAACATCTTGAAAAATTATAGTACAAAATCACAACAAGAATATTGACACTGATACAATCAGCCAATACTTTTCAGATTCCCCCTCATTCATGTGTGTGTATGTGTTTATGTGTGCATATTCATTAAGTTGTGTACAATTTTAGCACATGTAGTGTGTACTTTAAAATATGAATTTTATTGTATGTATTTCATATCTCAAAAAAAGTTTGTACTAAAAATGACAATTGTTAGAACAGCTAATATCAAAAATATAAGAAATAACAACTGTTGTCCAAAATGTGGAAAAAAAGGAACACTTGTGTCCTGTTTGTAGGAATGTAAATTGGTGCAGCTCTTGTGGAAAACAATATGGAGGTTCCTCAAAAAATAAAAAAATTGAAATACCATATGTTTCAGCAATTTCATTTCTGATATTTATCAAAAGTAAACAAAAACATTAATTCAAAAGATAATGCACCCTATGTCTATCACAGCATTATCTACAATACTCAAGACATAGAGACGACCTGCATCCATTGATGGATAAATGAATAAGGTGGCATATATGTATGCACAATGGAATAACATCAGCCATAAAAAGTAATGAAATCTTGCCATTTGCTACAATATGGTTAGACCCTGAGAGTATTATACTAAGTGAAGTAAGTCAGATAGAGAAAGATCAATACTGTATGATCACATTATATGTAGAATTTTTTTTAAAGAGTTTATAGATACAGAAAACAGGTTAATGGTTACCAGAGGTAGGCAATATTGGTAAGGGAGTCAAAATGTACAAATTTCATTTATAAAATAAATAAATCATGGAGGTGTAATGTACAACATGGTAATGATGATAAATAATACTATATTGTATATTCGAAAGTAACAATGAAAGTAAATCTTAAACATTCTCATCGAAAGAAAAAAATTTAATTGTATGGTGATAGATGTTAAGTAGATTTTTTTTGGTTATCATTTCATAATATATACAAATATTGTATTATAATGAACACTTGAAACTAATACAATGTTATATGTCCATTATACTTAAATAAAAAAAAGGAGTCCTGAAAATTCAAGACAATTGTGAAAGTAGCTTGAAGTTTATGTAAATAAACTTGCATAGTCTTAAGAGATGATAATTATTTTTCTTTTTCTGATCTGATTATTTTATCTCATTAAACTTTAAGATTATATTTACTCAAAAAATTATTCTTTATAAGATGTGCTGTATGACCCTAATTCATCATTTTTCTCCAATTAGCCAATGTTTCTTCAGCATTCTTTTCACATTGTTAGATATGTATTTTTTTCTAAATTTCAAGTTCAAATATAGGCCAGGGTCTCTTTCATTTCTGTGTATTATGTTCTATGTATCTATTTATAAACACATAAAATTTTATGATATTTTAAATATTTTAGTTTTCTAAAATGTTTTAATATGTTTTTGGACATGAAGTACTTATTTATATTTTCAAAATTTATCTCAACCAATCTTAAAAATCATTCGACATGAAATCACATTTACAATGTACTGGGCATTTTGATAAAGATGGTTAAAATGGTGACCACGAATACTTAGAGAAAGCTGAAACCACTGCAGGAATTTTTAGCTTCTGCTTCTCATGGGTCAATGGGTGCTCTTGCCTGAAATCAGGGAAAATGATGGCCCTGCTTACCCTTGTACTCTGCATCATTCAGTGTTGCTGGAAACATCATCTCAATCTTCATTTCTCTTGTGCCTTTAACCACTCTCATGGTTCAAAACTGAAGCTTAATGGTGGGGGACTGTCCTGCTGCTAATTTTGTGTATTGCTGCTGATACTGGCAGACCATCATATGTGTAGCAGTGTACCACATGAGAAGTTTTCATCAGACTGAGGCTGATTGCTTCATTTTATAATTTTTGATATTATTATTGAAGGGAAAGTTTGTTTGTTGTTTGTTTTTTAAATTAACATTGAGGTATTTTGTGTGTATTACTTAACTTTATTCTTGTATTTGCACACTTGGCAAGACATAAAATGCCAGGAGAGAAATCCTGAGCCTTGGAGATCTGAAAAGAAAAATTATTCTCCTATACCAGCCATTACTCACCAAAAGAGGGCACTGGTGAGTGATGCCACTAACATCATACCCAGTCTTTCATTAGTGGATAATAAAAGGCAGCCGAGACTCTGTAGTGATTTAGAAAATTGAAATTTATTTACAAACATTTAAGAACATTTATATCTGGATTAAAAATCAGTAAGTGCTCATTTAGAAAAGATTTGCATATAAGCCACATAAAAATAAAGGGAATTAAAACCAAGCTGAATTCTTCAATTGCTTTACTTGCCTTTTACTGATATACTCATTTCTCGATCTTTTAGATATGTTTTATTATACTGATATACTTTATATATTAAAAAGTTTAAAAAGTGCCATATTTTATCAACTATGAGATATATACATTTTCACACTAATATACTTTGACTCAGCGTGTGTCTTACAATTGTCACTAACCAGGCCACAAATAGAATGTAATTTTTACTGCTTTGCATTGATAGAGATGGATTAGAGTATGCCAGAGTGTCTTCACTTTTAAATCAGTTGTATACTTTTGATTCCACACATGAGGATTTAATCACCAATTAAAATGTATTAAGATTATATCATGAGTCAGAATTAAAACAAAAAATATATTGTGTCCACAGAAAAGAATGGAACTTGAGCAGCTGAGAAAAAGTTTGATTTTAGTGAAGGCCATGTTTGTCATTGGAAGAATGATTACATTTCATATTTCCTTCCAAAGTTAACAAGAAAATGTTTTATGAGACCTAAGGAAGTAAGATATCCAGAAATTTGAAGCTCTACTGCATTTTGCTGAGGTTGGATGGCATCTAACACAACAAGCAATGGAGTTGATGCAGGATAAATTGTCAAGTAGCTAGGAATAGATGAAAAACAATTCAAAGCAAAGGGGAGTTGTTATGACAGATTGATGCATCAAACAGGAGTATCCTTAAGGAATCAAACATTAATTTGTTAAGAATTTCCTGTTGATGTTGAACAAAAGACAATAATGCAACACTCTTAAGAAATGCTGCATCACCAGTGCTCTTGATGACACATGGCATGGTATTATGTTAAGAAAATATGACAATAATTCTGAGTCAAAAAGCAATTAAGAAGATTTGCACTTTGAATATAAAGTTAACATTAAAAGTTTATTTCACTAATTTTTTTGTACATGCAAGAGTGATACGATGAGAATTGCTATCTAAATTCTAAGAGCTCTGTTTCATTAAATGTAAAATAAATATTCTCTGATAAGAAAACAAATACTGAGAAACTTGTCTATTTGTAATTTATAACATAATCTCAAATAGCTATTGAGGTAAGTACAAACTTTTGATCTGTAGGGGTTACAATAAGTAGACTCAGAGCTGATGTAGGGGAAGCGTCAGGGAAAACTTAGGTATTGATGTGACAGATGAGATGGTAGGAGAAGAATAACTGAGAATTAAATAGATAAGAGCTGGGAAAGAATTCTGAGCAAAAGGAACAGAATGTGAAAGGCCTTGAGTAGGAGAAACATCACAAGTCAGGAGTATTAAAATTAAACTAAAAAGACATGACAATAAAGATTGATGAAGAGCATTTCATAAAGTGAAGGTGGAGGGCTTCTCAGAGACTAGATCATGGTGTCCTTAAAAGCTGTGTTAATTTCTTTTGCCCTATGAGCAAAGATCATTTATGTGAGGTATAACACAATTAAACTTGGATTTTTAATAGATCACTTGTAAAGAAGAGAAGAAGGTTGACAAAAGGAAAAAAAAAAATAGAGTTGGAACTCTTGGAACACTACCAGTGGTCTTCTATGATGGGATTCGACAATAGATGGTGAAGTCTTAAATCAGATGATTGATCACAAATGTAGAAAGAAATGAATATATTGTAGAGATAAGGAGAAGGAAAATCAACACACAGTGCTGGTAAAGACAGTGGAGTGCAAGGCAGTGTCAAGACTGACTCTAAGTTTCCTGGATTTGATAGTTTAAAGAAAAAGCATTGTAGAAAGTTCAGAGTTGGTGAAAAGGGAAATGAGTCAATATAGCATTTATCAAAGTTGTAGTGTTTTGGACTCTATGGACTTCTCAAATAAAGACGTGGATAGACATATAAATTTGAGATCTTGCATAATGATAGAAATTTTGGAACATAGTCTAGACTTGTCTAGACTATAGACAAGTTTTTAATTGCTACTTATTTGTACAAAAAGTACACTAAACAAGAGAAATAGCTTACATAATGCTGTATAGGAAGACTCTGAACATCACAAAATAATTTCTTTGTTAACTTATAAATTTAACAATACTCTCATAAAATAGCAAATGGAATTTTTTAATTACATTATTTGATTTAAAAATTATACAGAAGAAAATGAATAGTTAAAAATACCTATGGAAACTTTAGAAAAAAGAAAGAATAAGGAGTACTCATTACAACTAGCAGAAAATGAAACACATTATATAGACAAAGTACATAAAATTTTATGATTCTGGTACAGGAATAAAAAACAAGAACAATGAAACTTACTAGTAATCAATAGATAAACTAAAATAAATATAAGAATTTAGTATTAGCTGGCATATCAAATTAGTATTTTGGAAGTGGAGAGAGTTGGGTAATTCCACGAATAGTGTACATGCTATTCTGGAAAGAAAAATAAAAAGTAAACTCTGATCCATAATAGCTACTTTATCCAAAAGAAATTGTTAATGAATCAAAAATGTATATGTTAAAAAATAAAATTATCAAAGTACTAAATATGTGAGAGAATTATATAAGCACTTGGAGTAAGGAATCCTCTCCTGTGATTCAACAAAGAAGTTATGAAATAAAGATTGATAAACAACCACTTACAAGTATAAAAATTCTATACGGGGGGAAAATATCACCAAAAGCAAAAGTCAAAAGTGTCAAATTGGTACAATCTAGTTTGATCTAAAGTTAACATAAAGTTCAGTCTTTCTAAAATATGTACAGCTATTATTAATGTATTTTAAAAAAATCAGCCACCCACTAGAATAAACAATAAATGTGAAATCACATTAAAAAATTACAAGTAATTCTTAGGAAATAGAAAAATGATCACACTTACTCCAAAGAATAACACAAGTTAAATCCACACTAATGTACAATTTTTCCCATCAGATTAGCAAAAATTTAAAAGTTTAATAACATTGTGTCTTGCAGCAGGCATTTCCCTACATTATAGCCCCTGGAAAGGAGTTTGGCAATATCTATGCAAGTTGGCATGCATGTGAAGGGTGAGAAATATGCCACCCCAAAATAGAACTCTAGGAGTTTAGGACATGCCATTCCAAAATATGCCACTTTGGAATATTAATTATTTTAAGCTGTAGTCACTTAGAAACAGCAAATGCAGGGAAAGGCTTTCTCTGAACCACCCTTATGTTCTTAAAGACAGATTCTCCAAAAGGAATTCAATTGCCATTAATCCCCTCAGGGGAGTTTCTTAACCAGAGAAGATTGACTTTTGTCACAAGAGAGGAACCAGAAGTTAGTTGACTTTACACCAGAAAAACTTATGATAGTCACAAACTATCATACCTCTTATCTGTTCTTCTAAAGAACCATTCATCTTTCCTAAAAATCCTTTACTTTTCCCTAAGGGGACTATGCCCACCTCCCTTTCCCAATTAAGATGAGAAATACACTTTTATTTCCCTTCTTTTTCCTTCCTTCCCTCCTGTATTCCTCTTTCAGTCTCTCCTTCTCTTCCCCTTCCCATCCTTCTTTTACCTATTCATTTCACTTTCTGAAGGACCATCTAGTTGTAAAGCAAACCCTGTGCAGGCCTGCTAAACCTAGTTTTCACTCATTGTAGTTTGGAAATTGACTTTTAGATTCTGGCGTCAGGTTATCTGTCATTCATAAGCATTATTCTTCTGTGATGTATTATAATTTCTTCTCTACACCTATGGATTTTTTTTGTGTGAAAGTTTAGGAGAAGCAAACATGAGGAGAAGAAAAACAGTACATTATCAAAGACATAATTTTAAAATTTCAATTACAAACATGAAGTATAATTTTTAAAACTTTATATAGAGCTGTAAAAACAGCCATTTTTTTCTTTGAAACAAGTAGTAACAGTAGGTATTTGAGTTGCGAAATGTATTAATGACAATCATGTTTCAGTGTATTCTCATACCTCCTAACAACAATTGGATTGTAAAAGAAATATTGTTTGATTTAAATAAAATTAAACAAAGGTAAAACCTTAATATTTGATGTTTTTCAAATATTAAAAACCAAAGTCAGGCTTTTTTTAAAAAATCAGGTTATGTTCAAATCATGTCTTATAGCAATTTATAAATTATATTTCTTTCCCCCATCATTTGGGCTTTGCATACACTCTGCCTCTTCCTCCCTCCTTTCCTCTCTCCCTCTCTATTTCTCCCCCCCCCCCTCTCTCTCTCTCTCTCTGAGCCTGAGAAAGACACATACACACAGATTTCTATATCATGAACAAAAATAGTGAGATTATTTCAACACTGAGATACTACTGATGATACTTGAAAAAGACAATATTCATATCCTACTATTTTATTGAAAAATTTAAGACTGTAAAGCATTAAAATTATTGACTTTCAGGTAGTTCTCCTGAAATTAAACTATCAAGTATCCTGTGTATTTAATATGTTATTGATTTCCTTCAGAAAGATTTTAAAAACTGTGATGGAATCAAAAGATCAATGAGAAACTAAGTTGCATCTAGCACATTGTCTCATAACCAGGAAGGATTTTTATAATTTTTTATAATAATTTCTTAACTATATGCATTTTCTTTTATTAAAAAGATATTCAGATCATTAAGTGATTCTTATAATACTGTTGAACATTGTTTGTAAAAACATACAAAGAAAAATCCATGGGTAAAGAAGACAGACCACAAAAAGGCCATGCTGTCTAAAAGTTTGACATTATTTACTTTACTGAATACAATGCTATGTAATTGTGCTTTTCCTTGTGCAGATGCATTTTCATCATATATTTTAAGTCTGTATAAAAATAATTCTCTTATACAAATAGTTCAGAATTCACTTATCCATGCATCCATTTATTTAATCATTCATTCTACCCTCAAGCCTATATTGTTGTATGCCTTCCCTGATTTATTACTGGGGAGGTAGAGAAGGAATCCTACATTTCAAATGTTTGTGGTTCACTACGTGGAGCTGGGAGTCAGGGGGTGCTGGGTGGAGGGCATGAATTTAGCACAGGAGCTGCTCGTAAATGCTTATTCACCCTTCTATCATATTTATCCTCTGCAGTTCAGTATATTTAAGCTGAAAACCAAAAATGGAGAGTAGATGGCTACTGAGAGCTTTGTGAGGAGGTCATTTCAAGGAGAGGAAAAGCTGGTTCAAAGATCCCGAGAAGTGAAAAAGTGTAGTTTTTTACAATCCTAGAGAAGACTAAGGAGCAAACTTAAGAATAGTCAATTCCTAGTAATGTGTGACCTTTGGGGCAATAGGAAGAATTAGATCCTCACTCTGTGATAATGAGAATGTACTGAAATACTTTAAGGGAAAGTGGTGAGGAGTGAAGGAAATAGGAGCCATGTTTTTACTGAACGAATCATAGCCAAAGTTGCAAATATCATAAATGTATCCAGCTTTCAGAGTACTAATGTTAATCCATCCTAGAAAATGGAATATGACAGAAGAATTAAAGATGGTTTTGAATTGAGAAAATACTTATATTACAATATATATTAAAGAGCAGAGTAAAAAAAAAAATTCCCACGTATTTTTACCAAGTAACCTTTCAAAAAAAGGACTTAAATAAATTACTAATTTTAATACAGTATATAACAAACTTTAGATTAAATGTGTACATTATATATATATATATATATATATATATATATATTAGCTGAATGAGTGAATTAGTTAAGCAACGTAAATGAGATTCTCTGTTATACTAAAAAATGTTTAAATGTGTGCATGTGTACAAATGTGTGCGCATAGATAACAAAGGAACATTCACAAACTAATACTGGTTTTTTAACACTTATATTTTATCTATTATTAAAGATTTCTAATGTAAATGTTATTTTCACGTACACAGACTATTATTTTAAATTATATATTATGATATATTTTGGTAGTCATTTTCTAAGACAATATGATATGTCTCTATAACCAATATCGATAATAGCCATGACATATCATTATGTTATGCTAAAATTTTTAATTTCATTAGGTTGTTTACAATTCAAGTATAAATTTATGTTTTACAATTTGATACATAATTGGGTAAATTTAGTACTTAATTGTGCATACTTTGTTGAAACAACATAAATATTAATATTACTAGATTTAATTACAAAGATTCCTGCTTTATTCCTGACTAATTTTATTAGACTAGCTTGGAAAACTAATTCCAAGATGCTAAAAGGAAATGACTTCCTTTAATGCTAAATAAAGTTTACAAATTGTGTATGTGTATGTGTGTGTGTTGTGGATGTGCAATAGGAGGTGAACAAGGTATAATATTTCTTCCATAATTATTTCAATATCATAGCTAGTCAGAATAGTTATTAAAATCTCCTCAAAGTAGGAATACACTTTGAGAATTGTGTTCTTCCAAGTTTGAGAGGTAAGCAAGGCAATGGTATCCCCATTGTACTACATATTAGAGAAATCAGTTCTAGCTCTGAAACTTAAAAATATTTAGCCTCGTGAGCAAGATCATTTAAAATATCTAGTCCTCAGTTTACTTAACTGTAACAATTAACACCTAATAGCCTATCTATCTTGCACAGGTAAGCCTTATAAAATAATGATATTGAAATTCTATAAAAATGCATCCAGTTGTTAATTTTAAAGCCCTTTAATTTTAATATAATCATAATGCTTAAACATAATGACATAACCATATTGAAAATTCTATAAATATAAAGAGTATTTCTAATGCAGTTTTTCATAAAAAGAAAAGAATTACATGTTGAAGAATTAAACAGTCTGCACTGAAGCAGAGGATCTATTTCTCAGTATTCTTCCTTAAGGGAGAAAGGTGCTTGGGAGTTTAATATGCACTTTCACAACCTTTTATCGAAATCTCTTTTATCAGACAAATAAATGAATAAACTTTATAGATGTAGCATTGATATTACTATCCAAACTTCAAGGCTGAAAAGTCAACAATTTATCACATAGAAAATAAATATAAAAAGACTTTTGTTAATTACTTTAAAAGGTTATGCCACTATAATTTATGTGTTTAACTGCCAAAAAACAAACGACATTGCAATTACTAATTCGATTTCTTCAGAAGTTATAACATGCACCTGCTACATTAGCAAAATGTGAAGTGTGCTACCTTCACAGCATCTAACTCAAGAAAAGAATATAGATCTATTCTTTTCCATTGGTAAAGCAATGCCAAAAATGAAGATTTGCTACTCATTTTCTTAAAAGGGAGGTAGATATATCAAACATATTTTCTAATTTAAGTATTGGCATATTATAAAATAGCTGAGACTTATCCCAGTCTATTAATGACTTATTTTGTTTCCCTAAATAAAATGTCACTGACTTTCTATCCCTGTCTCCTGTAGTTAAATATTAGCTACATATTTACTAAGACTAATTAGAAATAAAGAATAATTATTCAAAGAACCACCATCTAGTATAAATTACTGCTAGCATTTTGATACACTGACTTCCAGTCATCTTATATATGTGTATTTCTGTTCTCAAAGATGAATATTCTTTATGAAGCATATTAGAACACAACAGATAAAGTTTCTCTCTCCTTTGGCCATCAACCCCATTCCAAAGATTTTCTCTCCGGCTTTCCTCATTTATTTGATAAAACTTGTTATTTCCCTCAAAGTATTTTATTTGGGCAATTTTGGGGGGCTTAATAGCAACATTAAACAATGGTCTTAAGGAATCCACTTCATCGTCTTTGTATAAACTTGATATATTTACAATTATTTCCCAAATACTTGTATTCCTAACACCCAGTTCCTGGAGCCATGATTTGGTTGAGACCTTGCAGGAACACGATAGATTAAATCCTAGAGCTATGCCCCACTCATGATACTGAGAAAGACACAAGATATGGAAACGCATATATTTTGTCTATGAAGATTAATTTCATTTTATTTACAATTGTGGTTATGTAATTATCAGTACATTTAATGTTACTATTATTTATCTTCTGCACTTAATTATAATTCTATTCTCCACCTTGTATCTGAAGTCTCTCATTTAAATGTAAATTTATATTTAAATGTCAAACATTTATATTTTTAAATACTTTTATAATAGAAAATATATAACCTTTTCTTTCTCTACATTTTTATTATTACCCTTAGAATTACAATTATTTTTTTATTTTTTAAATAGACTTAAACACTCATAGAAACCTTGAATTATTCTTGCTCTTAGATGGTTAATAGAAAATTCAATTGTTACTTTAAAATTATTACCACTGAATTCAATCACCTAAGAACTGACAGAGGTTTTGAATATCTCTTTTATATGTTAACACATTTTAGCTTTCAAGGGACTTTAATGTAGGAGCATAAATATAATTTTTAACTCATAGTGTTAATGTGATCAAATTATAAAACCAATTGATTTAATTATAAAATGTTTACTAGGTAATCAGAGTAAGGAGAAATTTATTTTGTACTTCATCAAAATCTAGTTAGAAAAGTTATAAGCACACATCTTAAAAAAGAGTTCACACATAGGTACAAAAAAAAAAAAAAAAACAAGAAATGTAAGAAATTCAGAGGCATCTTAAACTTGGACTAACACTATGACTTAGTATAAAACTGTGTTAGTCAGAAGTCGAAGAAAGTTGGTAGATGGAGGAAAGGACTAGAGATCAATTAGGAGATTCCATGTCATGAAACCTTTTCTTCAAGTTTTTCATCTTTACTGAAAAACATGTTTGGTTATTACTTCTGACCTTGAGGTTATGGTGTGCCAATTATTTCCATTCATTCATTTTATAAAATTTATTGTGATTGACTATGTAATAGGAAATGGTTAGCTTTTCAACTATGAAGACTGATAAATGTCTTTTTATTCCTTCAAGTTCTAAAAGATTATAAAAGGGTAAAATGTGATTATACTTGAGATTAAATAAATGCAAATCCTATACAATTAAAATGATCTAGTATCCTGATGCAAGAATACAGTACACATTAGAGCTATCTAAAAAAGTTATTGCACTTGTTTCCACTGTCTGTACTTATACATCTAAAAATAGGAAATTCTTATTCAATAGAAATCGGAGATCCCTTTAGTAACTAACACTGATTAATTTATTTCTTTTACTGAAGCTATCTGGGGTTTTTCAGAAATCTGCTATTATTCTGGAATTCCTTATTCAAAAACAAACAAAGTTCATAGGGCAAATAGCTGAATAGCAAGTTAAATGCCCTCTAAGTATAAAGGTTCTAGACAATTTATGCCTTAGAAAACCCTCTGATTACAACTGATATAAGTTTTAAAAATAACCAGGCTTTAATGGCTAATTGTGAAAGATTAGTCCATTTATCTGAGCTTGTTAAACACTGCAGTAGACTGGAACCAATTAAATAAATAACTCTAATTCTATATTATTAACTTCAAAAGTCTCTAGTTCCCATCATTGCAGTGCTATGATAGGTATTTTTTGTTTTTCAAAGCACAATTCTTTTCCTCCACAAAGGGAAGTGTAATTTGGCACATTTTCGAGTGATTCTACATATATCAGACTAAATATGGTCAATTTAATTTGCCTGATTGACCTTATGTATAAATAGAGTAAAATATCAAATTAAAGTTTTGTCTTTTAAGTGCAAGTAAAACTGTACCTTGATAAACAAATATATCAATGTATTTAACTCACTGCATTAATATAAATGGGATCGATTTCTATTTCTTAAAGATGATCCTCTTTAAACTGCATTTAATAATTTAATTTAAAATATGTTCCCAATCTTTCAAGCAAAAAATTCAAACTCAAACATTCTAAAATAGTACAGAAAAGAAAAATGAAAAAGAGCATTATTCAGAGAGTCTATACTACTGCTTAGAATATGTGTCTGATACAAATACGATGCTTATTTCTTTATGTTCACTGTCGCTTAAACAAGAATCTAAATTTCATTATCTTTATCTCAGAATTAAATAGAAATCCAGGGGCTAAATTTCTTGTTTAAATTTTCTCTGAATTATCTTGGTTAAGCCAAAAAAAAAAAAAAAAGCAGTAAAAGTAAATAAATACAACATGTTAAAATGGGGATTTTAAATAAAATGATCACCAAGAGAAAGTATTTGTGGATTATTTGAATGGTGTGATTAGAAATTAACTATTAACATGAATATTCCTTACAGGTGAATAAATATAGCAACTGAAATGGTTCCAGTATTAAATTGAAAGGAAGATTTGGCTATATGTTGCCTTGATTTATTCTTCAAAACAGTCTCTCCCTCTCTCTGTCTCTCTCTGTCTCTCTCTCTCTCTCTCATCTATCTCACAAACTCACAAATGTAGATTTCATAGCTGCATTTCCACAAGCTATTGGAATTGATGATAAATATATTTTAATTGAAATTCTTCCTTCTCAGGAATAGTTTGCAAATAAACAATTAGAAGAGAAGTTTTGAGACATTGTAGCTAAAAGCAGGGGCACTTCCTGTTACTTCCTTCATCTCTATTCATCAGTATGAATTAGATGCTAAATTCAACTGTAATAATATTAAATCATGTTCATCCATGTTTCAGAACCTAACATGGATTCACTGAAACTTGCTCCAAAGATTCTGTATTATTTGATACCGAAACTTTGTTTTAATTTTTTTTTTTTTAAAGAGAGGTTGACTGCTAAATTCTTCTTTTGACCAAGGCTGATAAAATCCTAGAGAACTTGAGGGAAACTATCCAGGCTCCGATGTTCAAGTCCTGCATTGAGAAGCTTCAGTGGCCTTGTGAATTTCCCCAGCTTCCTAAAAGCAGGCAGAATGATGCTGCCATAGAGACATATAATAATCTATATCTGGTTAGAAACATTTTTATTCTTCCAAGTCTCAGCAACAATAAGTGTTCTATAATCTTTCCAAGAAATGAGTAAGTGGATTTCAATATGCTGGCCAAAGCTCTGCTATTTTATCATTAAACAAAGTATTTTTTTATGTGTCGACAACTTGGGTCAAAAAAAAGCAAATATATTTATTATTAAATGGAAGTTCATTTCCTTCTTCTAAAGATAGAATGCACAGAAGAAAACAGGATTGCAAGAGAAAAAGTAAAGATAGTCTTTAGATCCTGGGGAAAGCATTATTTACAAAGTGCCACCCAAGGAAGGTCAACTTTTAAGATGAGAGCTAATGGGTGGTATAGATAAGACTTCTTAAGACTAAGCCCATGACTTTGGTTAATGTTCTTATGTTTGCTTTGAGAAAAAGACCAGAGACACTCATTCGTGTCCTTCTATTTATCCATTATACCCTGTGCCAATCCATTTATACTAAATAGACAGGTAGATTCATCTAATTAACTCTCTGTTCACTTTCTGGAGGGAGCACTTCAGACATGGGAGGTAGGGACTGAAGTGGCTTATTGACAGTAATTGGTGACAGAGACTCTGTGGGAAATAGATCAGCTTTCAGTCCAGTGTGTAAACTGTTTTATTTTCAATATTTATGTATTTATTTTTTTACTGTCAGACTATTGTTTATAGTCAATTAATGTTGCTTCATGGGACCAGACATTGTGAAATAAACCACTAGAGAAATGTTGTATAGATTTAATAATTTATACCATAAAACTTGTCTTAAGTTAATTTAATAGTTTTTAAACTTCCTTCTGTGATCACATGTCTATTTTTAGAATCCAGTGCTAAATTCGTTGGTGAGTACTTTAATCTGTGTTCTATATTTAGTTTTTAATAAGCTTTCTTGTAAATAGGATAATTTTCTCCACTTCTATTTTCTTTATTTAATTTGAAACTGCTAAGTAAAATTTCTAATAAACTTTGTCTTAATTTTGTGGATGTCTTATTTTTTGACACTGGTTTCAAGGCTAATGTCAGCCTTTGTGGTTCTAACTTTGTAACAATATTCATTTCAATTTGTAGACTGTAAACTGTCAGTTTTGAATTAATGATGCAGAGATGCTGGGCTTCAAATGGGGTATCTGCAATGTTCTTAAGATTTTGATTCCTCTTATTTTAAGTGATCCTGAAGCTGCAACTTTGTGCTTTGTAAAATAAATTAATTTTCAATCTGTGCATTCAGTGACAAAGTGATTCTAATACTATGGCATTCCTGAGGAAAAAAGTGAGGGGCTTTTAGATAATACTAACAGAATTTGCTCTTACTATGAAGTAAGCAAAGTAATAAACATTTTAACTGGAAGACACAATTACTCTATATAACGTAATCTTATCTAAATCATGTAGAATAAAGATTAAAATTGCGTTATAATAATTTTTCACATTTATTAGTTAACTTTGGAACAAATAAATGCTTTTCACCTGATGTAGTACCCCTGAGTTCACATTGTCACTAGGTATCTTATATGCTATGATTATTATCCAAGGTGATGTTAAATATAGTTTAAGACAAACTATTTTTCCCATTAATTAATTAATGTATTGATTGATTGATTTTCTCCACTACTACTCATCATTCAATTATTTGGGATCTAATCAAAAACTCCATATACTGTTAGGTTTTCAACTTACTTTCAGTACACAGAAAATATGTAATTACTAAATTTCTTCAAATTCAGCTTTCCATCTGTAAAATATACATAATAATTCCCACTAAATTTTTAATAAGATTTAAATATAGCAACATGTATAAAAATGAATGTATATCACAAGATGAAAATCATTGTTCGATTTTGGATATATTCTAACTGGTTGATGAATTATTAGAATTATTGGAACAGAAATATCTTCCTCTACATCCACGGATTTCTGCCACTATCAGGTAGTGCAGTGTTAACCATTCCTATTAATATCACTTCACATCAGTGTTCATTCTAAGACATTTTGCCAGCTTTTTAAAGCCAAAATTTTCCTTAAAGAATATTCAAAGCCATCTGATGAAATTGCTTGTAAGATTATTGGTCAAAATCAAAGCTTACTGAAATTCTAATATATAATCATTTTTTGAAGAAAGTGAAAGGTTAGAAACTAATTTGTTTTGGTTGAAAGCTATAAAAATCTCTGTCCTTGCACACTTGTCCACTTCAAGTGGAGGTTTAATTTAGAGAATAGACCAAACTATTAGCAGGACAGAAAAATATCTGTTAGTAGATGAAAAGATAAAATATAAACACTGTGGAATACTAGTTTACTAAATTATAGATAGTATTTATCTATCCATTCATCAATCCATCTAAATTAAAAAATTGTATTACAAAGGCAAAATCTGTTATTCAATTATTATTAAATGACAAACACTACTTATAATGACTTACTATGCCAAAATACACAAATTTATCTTGAGATAAATATGACACAGTGAATCTTTAAGTTTTCTAGTAGTATTCAATAAAAATTTTAGTAAAAAAATAACTAAAAAAGCTAGCAATTATTTTCTCCTCAAGTACTGTTGTAACAATTTTATTTTGTCCTCACAAGCATCAGTAATAATTATTGTTATTCACATTCTGTATGTGAGGAAACTGAGGCATAAAAAGCTTTAATAAATTTCTAAAGGGTATAAAGTTGTTGCTTTATTATTTAATCCACAGTAAGATTTAGACCACTCATTAGTATTTCTAAATGACTTGAGTGATCCTTAAGAATTTTTATAGCAAACCACAGAGGAAACCAGACAAAATTGCTTTAACATCACTTAGATTTTGTAAAATAAAAGTGTTAAAGATTAAGGTCATATGAGATTGTAATGACAAAGTTCTGTTAAAAACATATCTTCTTAAGAGAAAGCAAGTGTTTGGGTAAAATGTATTTTATATTTTAGCACACAAATGAAAACCATAGTTTTAACATACCAGATAATTTAGTTAATTATGCCCCTCCTCTTTCAAAGTAATTAATCTGATGAGGAGAAATTCCCCAACAAGAAAAATTATCTTTATTAAGGTTTTCTTTCAATTGTTGTATTTGACATCTTTAGACAATAACATTTATAATGAAGGAATTAGAGTATTATAATTTTTTCAAGCACATAACTTTGTAAAGCTAAAAAATAACGAGAATTATTATAATCTGGATTGACATCATTATCAAAATCATCAGTACAATAATTCTGGGTAACTTCAGAGGAAAAAAAAAGAGGATGATGATTGTCCTGTAGAAATTTGCATACTAAAATTCGTATTTTAATTGTTGAATACATATATTATGAAATGTATGAAAGGCATCTCTGTGCTATCAAGTTAATGCAGGTAGGAAACAGAATTTACAAGTTCTAAACTTATATCTTGAGTTGTAAATACACATTTCCCCTGGATCTAAAAATGGCACCCATGCTCTTCGGATGGCTACTGATGGAAATGCTGTTTTTTTGTTTGTGTTTGTTTGTTTGTTTGTTTAGCTTTTATCTCAATGATAGCTGGTAATTGCTTTCAAGATTACTTTTCCTGAGACAATAATATTATTTCTTATTTATTCTTCAGGCACATTCTTTATTTTTACCAAGTTTCTCACAAACAGAATTCTAATCTACATTTTTTCCCTATAAAAATGTAAGAATATTATGAACTCTTGTCTCCATCTTTCTTTTCTCTCTAATATTTCATAAAGATCATTCCACATCAGTGCCTATATTAGTGGCTAATTATTTCTAAAGATGGAGTTTAGTTGTATAGATATAATATGATTTATATACCCAGTCAAAAATTGATAGCCATTTAGGTGTTTTCAATCTTCTCCTGTTTTAAACAGTAGGATGACCTTGTGCACATTTACTTGGAGGACAAATATATATAAAGAAATAAAATTGCTAAATCAAAGATTGTGTGCATTTTAACATCTATCTGTAAAATATATTATAAAAGTAAAAAATATATATAAATGTATGTGCGTATGTATGTGTATATACTTAACTTGCCTTCTGTAGATGTGTCAGTTTCACAACTGTCAGTAATATATAAGAATGACGCACCAATACAAGGTAGTATGAGTTTGTTTTCATTTTTTTAATAGCAAGAGTTTTTATTAAATATTTTAAAAATACAGTAGGTTTTGTGGCAATTTATAAATTTCTACTATAATAATAAATTGATACTTTGAACCTAAAAAAAAATAACCAAAAATTAATTTCCAAATGCAAAGTAGTTACCCTTTGTTTAGGAGTGGTTTAGATTAATGAATAATTTTGTTTTTAAGAAAAAGATGAGTGTTGCAATTAGGTATATAACCATTTAGCTACATTTGTTTTGTTAAAAATATGTTCTTTGAAAGAATCCAGTTTAAATATCTTATGTTTTTCTTTAGTGATTTTCTCTGTGGAAGAAGTACTCTTTCATCGACAGTATTCAGGAAGCTGACCACACCCAGATCGTACAGATATGTACAATCTAGGCTTCTCCAAGGGAGACCAGCTCCAACTTGTGAAGAATACCCAATTCAGAATTTAACAATAAGATGGTAATTTATGACCATACTAATCATTATAAAAAATTAACAACTTTAGGTATCTTTGTTTTGGGTTGCTGTGGTTTAGGCACATCCAAAATTTCTTCATAATCCACACTCATTTATTTTGCCTAGTGACCAACTGTAACCATTCCATCTGAACTCTGACTTTGAGGACAATCTTTCTTAAAATGATCCGCAGAACCACAAAGTCTGCAGCAACCACCATCAGGATAGAGTCCTTTGGGATTATCAGGACAAGCTCTGGGCAGGTGCTCCATTTCCCCACAAACAAAACATTTCACAAAAGGAAATTCACCAAAAGCTGGGTCTACTTTAGCTTTGTACTTGGTTATTTCATGCTCTGTGGATCCACACTGGTAACATATTCCAGTGCCCATATCTTGATTCTCAAGAGGAGCTGGGCAATCTGCAATCCCATGGCCATGTTGTCTACCACGGAAACAGATCACTGCATTTTTCTTTGCTGCTTGTCTTTTAAATCGTCTTCCTTCCCTACGACTATCTTTCTTTAACTGAAATTTCTTCCCTTACTTCCTGTCTGTTGCTATCATCTCCCCGTTGCAAACCATCTGCGAGTTTTGCCTTACATACTCCATGAATCCATTCAATCTTCATTTAAGTACTTTTTTTTTCTTTCTTGTGTGTGTGTGTGTGTGTGTGTGTGTGTGTGTGTGTGTGTGTGTGCTTGGGGTGCATCATTTTTAAGGGACAGGCTGTTGGCTTCAAGTTGTTTATACTCTTTGGTCGGTTTTGGCTTTTTTCCTTTAAAAGACCCCTTCTTCATATCCTCCCACGAAGTTACAGGCAAGGGTCTTTTATTATGTGTGGTAGTAACTCGTGCCCACCTGGTCAAGATTTCATGAGAGTTGCTGTATCAATCTAGGCGACCCGAAGGACGATCTAACTCAGCCTCGCGTAGCTCCTCCAGAGCAGCAGAGTTAGCATGCCTGCGGAGCTCGTCCCCCCGGCAGCCGCGGCGACCAGAGTTTGTTTTCATTTTTGCCAATCTTTGCCAAATTTAATTTACATGTATCTTATTATGAATGAGGTAGAATATGTTCGCATATAGTTAAAACATACTTGTTTATTTTCTGAAATTTGTATATTCATATTCTTTGTTAATTTTTCTTTTGCATTTCAATTTAATTATAATGAATTTGTACAAGTTACTTATGCACAAGGAAATTTAGCTTTTATGTAATACGAATTGCAAGTATCAACCTCGCTGTCAAAAATTGAATTATTAGTCCCAACTTTTTATTTCTGTTTAATAGTATTATACATCAAAGCCTTGGCCCTTGCTGTCTTATGAGAAAATATATTTCTCTATCCCTTGACTTTGTCCTTGTCAATGTGACTTATTTTGGCAAGGGTGAGTTCACGGATGTGACGGGAGTGGAGACGTTAGACTTACTTAAAGACTGGTCTTAAATTCTGGTGTTTTGTGATCCACAATTAGAAGAAGTTCCCACCAGTTAACCTTGTCCTTTTATCCTAGTCACCATAATAAACGCTTGCAAAGATCTGAAACCAACTACAGCCAGCTCCGAACACAGCTGGTACTGTAGGCTGAAGCAGAAACCACCAGCAACCCAATCTGGATTAGTTTATTCAGATGCAACCTGAAGCTGTGTGAGTGTGAGTATAAATACTGCAGTGAACCTCTGACACTTGGAGGTAGTTACACAGCAACAGATGACACAAATATTAAATAGTCATGTGTCTCTAATTGTCATATTCTTTTTTCTAAAAAAAAATGTATTTTTAAAAATTTAGATAGCTTGAATTTATTAATCACTTTTATATATACCTTCTGGGATTTGCATGTTGTTGGGAAAGGTCTAACCACTAAAATGAATTAAAATGAGATATTCTATATTTATTTTATTGTATTTTAATAGCATTGTTACATTTAATTATTTGATACCTTTAGAATTTATTTTAATATAAAGAGTAGAGTAAGAATTAAAATACATTTTCAACTCAAATATTGCCATGCTATTTATTTAATAAACTATGTTTCTTTTACTGATATAAAAAGGTTCCTCTAAATATATTGAATTTCTCAATGTATAATGGTTTATTTCTGAAATTTCTTGACTGCATATATATATATATATATATATATATGCAGTCAATAAACTAATTCTTTAATCATTTCTTTAATATTTGTTGGATCCAATATGTTTCATAGCTTTCATTCCAGGAGGTATCCTTATATATTTTGCTCTAGGACACCAAAATAATATTAGTATTTCAAAAAAGATTTTAATTGGCATTTTTATTGGAATTACCTAAAATGTAGAGATTGATTTAGGGACAAGTATTTCTCTTTAGAATATACTGAATCTTCATTTTCAAGTATATAAAATAATTTTACTTATTACTCTTTAGTGTTCCTCAAGAATGTTTTTAAAAGTTTCTTGATGTTATATCTATTCTTTAATTGTATCAACTTTATCTTATCTTGCTGTTTGTCTACACAGAAGATACATAAATTTTGTATCCAGCCATTAAGTGAGTTATATTTTAATCTGAGATTTATTCTTATATTTTCTTGTTTATCATAGTATTCTAAGTGAAATATAATATCTTAAAGTAACTATAAAGTTTTCTTTTTTAACATTTTCTTTCTGATTTAAAAAATAAATTATTGGGAAATAATTGGAGATTCACATGCAGCCCTAAAAAAAATAATACAAAAAACCCTTTACCCAGTTTCTCAAATGGTAGTATCTTGCAAAAACACAACAATGTATAACACAATATCACAACCAGGATATTGACATTGATACAAACTACACAAGAGTTCTATCACACAAGGATTGTAGCTGTCTCCCTTTTAAAGCCACACCTCCACCCTATCCTTAACCCCATTAAGACAGTCTTTCCTCCTTTTCTGTACTTTCATTATTTCAAGAATAATATATAAAATAAATAGAATCATAGAGTATAAAATCTTTTTGGTGATTGGCTTTTTCGCTCAGCATAATTTTATAGAGATCCATCCAGGTTGTTGTGTGTATCAATAGTCTGTACATTTATATTGCTGAGTAGGATCTGATGGTATAAATATACCACAGTTTGTTTAATCATTCAGCCATTGAAGGACAACTGGATTGATTCTAGTTTATGATTATTATGAATAAAGTTTCTATGAACATTTATGGACAGGTTTTTGTCTTTATTTCTCTGAGATAAATGCCTAGGAGTGCAATTGCAGAGTGGCATATTTAGTATTTTTATAAGTAGGTATACTGTTTCCCAGAGTGTGTAAAAATATTTTACATGTTCACCAGCAATGTATAAGTGACTTAGTTCCTCCTCATTCTCATTAACATTTGATGTTGTAGCCATTTAAAATTTTTTTTTTTACTTTATCCATTCCTATAGGTGTGTAGTGATATCTTATTGTGATTTTAATTCACATTTCCCTAACAGCTAATGATGTTGAACATCTTTTCATGTTCTCATTTGCCATCTGTATATCTTCTTTAGTGAAATGTCTCTTCGTGACTTTTACCTTGTTCTAATTGGATTGTTTGCTTTTTAATTGAGTTTTGAGAGTTCTTTTTATATTTATTACATATTCTTTGTTAGATAAGTGGCTTGCAAATATTTTTTTCTGCTCAATAGCTTGTTTTTTGTTTTGTTTTGTTTTTTGTTTTTTGTTTTTTTTTCCCTGCTGTCAAGTCTAAGAACTCCTTGTCTAGCCCAATATCATAGAGATTCCACTTGCCTTTTGCTCACATGGTTGAAGATGGAAACAGTGTTATCTGTGGCATTTGGCTGGAGAAGAGCAGCTATTGCCTAAAGTTGTCTGTCTTGTTTAACTTCCCCTTTCTATCCCTTTAAATAGAAAACGCAAGTTTTTGTTGGGGATTTTTTTTTTGGTCTGCACACATTGGGTTTCCAGATTGACAACTTTTCAGCTCCAAGTCAGAGAAATATGAGCAACAAAGAAATCCAGAGAACTCACCACCACATCTTTCCTTGGGTGTCAATGTGTCTAGCCAGTCTGCCTCCTCCTCTCCACCTTTCAGAGTCTCTTTATGTTTATTTTATGTAGAATGTCCAGGGTTTTTAGTTGTATTTAGCAGGAGACATAAGTACATACAATCCACCTTCCTGAAAACAGAAGTCTCCACTCACATTTTTCTCTCTCATTTCTATTCTCATCTAACGGGATTAACCTGTGTTCCAGAACAAAGTTTAATAACAATAATGATAATAAGATACTCGTTATTATTCTTACTATAAAGACAACGCTTTCATTAAAGTTCTATAAGCTTTCATAACATCAAGAGAATGTTCATACAGAAATTTTTATTTTATCCATTAAAGAGACAGGGATTCATTTTATGTGCTGTAAAAGTAATTTTCTATTCTCATTTAATTAAGAATTTTTATAAGAAATTAATGTTGCATTTTACACTATCTATTGAATATACAATGAGATCATAGCATTTTACTTTCATTCATTAATATGATGAAAAAGTCATAAACCTTAAATCTTATGTGGTCATCCATGTCGAATCTGGATCCTATTGTAATATTTTATTTGGTATTTTTTTATTGACATTCAAAAGAATGATTTGTCACAATTTTCTTTGTGTTCCTTTTGATCTATTTTTGATGTCAACAAAATCATTTCATTTTTTTAAAGTGAAGTTTTTTTTTCTGTTTTTATGTTTACTGACATAAAGTTGTGTTTAAAGTTTCTTTGATTAAATATTATATATTCTTCTTAAGTTTGTTCCTAGATATTTTATTCACTTTATTAACTGGAATATTTATTGCCTTTCTTAAATAGTTGATAGAATATGCTTTTAAATTATCTAGGCCTCATATTTATCTAGGTGTAGTTCTTGACAATTATCTCTATGTCTTCTAGAGGTCAATCTGGTTACTTTATATTTTCCCAGGCTATGACCTTTTCAAAGTCACTTGAGCCAAGCTAACTTCCACATTTTTGTCAGTGAGAACTCAGACATACTTGTTGTGCTAAAGATAAAAATACTGTAGGTTATTCCTTCTGCTACTGTTGTTGTTGTAATTGTTATTGTTATTATGATTGTTGTTATTATTATTATTATTGTTAGTATATTATCTTTCCACATCTATTAACTCCAGACTTTGATCTATAAAAAAAAAAAAAAAAGAAAGAAAAGAAAAAAATGCCCAGAAAATTATTCTAGCAGGACTGGATCTCTGAGAGATTCTCATGGGACTCTTTCCCTTCAAACAAATTTTTAAGATTATTTATATCTACCAGTGTCTAGACATATATCAGTCTGTAACCTGTATGTTCATATGAGTGTGTGCACATTGTGTGGTATGGTATGGCATGTGTGTGTGTGTGTGTGATTGGATTGATATTTTTGTCCTAAGTTATGAAGAAGTAGAATTTAATAATTATCTGATTTTAAAGAAAACCTTCTCAACCATTTTCCTTATCTTATGAATTTTTCATCTAAAATATGCCACAGCAAAGTCCTATTTAACCTTGGTATATTGATTAAGCAGTATTGAAGAAAAAATGAATTTACCTATTTCCTTGTAACTTCTATGAATCAGTTTTCACTTTCCAGGTCAAAAAAATTAAAAGTAGCCTTGCAAAATGCCAAGGGTTCTTTAAGCCTATCATACAAAGTTGCCCTTACCAATGATATTTTTGTTTGTTTTCCTATTATAATGTGGTATTCATGTATCCAAAGTTATCTCATTGTGCCATAGCCTTTGAAATTCAAAGTGCTCCTTAAGCTTGTTCTACTGCCTACTTTTCTTAAATATATTACAGTCAATCATTCTGTAATTGCCATCATTTTTGGGGGGAGTGAGTAAAAATAAATACTTAAAATATGCTTAGTTTTGAACACAATGGAGCAATTTTTAAACAATTGAACAAGATTCAAGTCATATATTTTGTAGTTTCTTTAAAATGATATAGGAATAAAGAAGGAGATGATCGAAGAGATGTCAAAAACTTAAAAAAGAAAACATCAGAAAGCCAGAAGAACATTGACTGTATATTGATAATTAGGGAAGGGAAATGATTTAAAGTAAAACTAAATTTTGACAAATGTATAAAAGGAAAGATTACATCATTTTGGATGAAAATATAAGCCTTAGAATCAGAGAGATGCAGCAGTAGTTATAAGGAAACATGGAAGCTTACACCTGGACTGGTGGCAAGCAGGTATACTGTGTTATTTGAATGACTATTAAATGAATTCCATACCAGACACATGGAGTTTGATGTGGAAATTTTCAGTAGTTGGGTAACCTGAAAACTGTATGGTGCTTTATGCTTACAAAACACTTTTATATGTTGTTTCATTAATTCCCACAATAAACCCATGAAGTGAAATGTCATTAAAGCTCACTTACAGCTGAGGAAATGAGGCTTAGAAAAATTAAGTTTCTTACTTAAATTTGCATATTTAGTTTGAACCAGAGATGAGATTGAAGTCTGAGTGTTGCTGAAACCAGAACTTTTTCTCTTTCTTGTATGGCAGAGTGTTCCAAGTAGAAGCAGCTTTGGCTTCAGTGGTAGGTCATTTCAGACACATGTGAGGTACTCATAATGTTTGGAAAGACAAAAATAATTTCAAAGCTAGCTAAAAATTAGAGCATATCACTATTAGGTGTGAGAAGCTTAGGACACTGCATCTTTCTCACTGCAGCATAACTAACACAGAGGGAAGCTCAATATATGTTTATTGAATGAGTGATTTGACTAAAGCTTAGAGCACCTTGGGAGAATATAAGCTTGTAAAACAAGATCACAGGAGATAAATGCCAAAATTATGGTAAAAGAAAAATGATCATTATTTGGCAACTAATTTAATGTGAGTTAAGAATATTGGGAAGAATAAATAAGAATTTTATATTATCCTTCCTGGAAAAAGCCATACATATCAAGTACATTAAACAGAAGTATTTGAAATAATTGAAGTTAGAAAACTAACATTATTTTGTTGTTTTATAATGCATTTTTTTATGACAGTGTCTAAGATGTGGGGAAAACGTTAGTGAAGCATATCACTTATAGTTAAGTGGAATTTGCTGATAAAATGTAATGCTTTTGAGAAATTTTAAAATTTCACAATTTTTTTCATTGCTTTGGTTTTTTATTTAAGGTCAACTAATATAGATCTACTGGATATTTCTGAGTAATAGTCTATGCTAGTCACTTTTTCTTGATTCCTTTTTACCTATTTATTTATTTTTGATTTAGGAGAAAATTTCCCCTTTGCTTATTCCATTTATCTGAAGATATTATCTACATGTCATCCAGGTTAACTTTTATTTTTAAAATATTGTTATTTATTTAGAATTTTTTTCTGTGTTGCATTGTTTTATTTCTGAGTTTTTCTAATTTAGATTTATGCTATTATTTTATTCCTACTCTTATTTTCTTAATTTATTTGAGTTTGTTTTGAAATATTTGGCTGCAGTATCTGTCTGCTCTGTATCATGCCTTTCTAGAGTGTTTTCAACTTCTACAGGGCATTGTTTTATTTCAATGTACCATTTTTTTCTTATAACTTGATGTGGCATTTAATTACGATAATTTTGTTAGATTTTTTCTTTTTCTCCATAAAGTTAGTATCATAACATTTTAGAAAAAAGGAGTGAGTCTGAAGAGTTTTTCTAGGATCATAACTCTAATGATCTCTCCTGTAATTTCCATTAATTCTTTAATAATTGATTGCTTATCATTTGAAATCTCCTAGCAGTTTCCTTTGCTCATTTTAAACATGACTGCCTCTTGATTTGCTACTGTGGCTTCTCTTCTGATAAATTTAGATTACCATTTAAGCAGTTTCTGCATGGTAGAAGATATTTTGGAGATTTCACAGTCATCAAATCATTCCTGTTGCCTCATCCTAAACCATGAACCCAAGAAAATTATCCCCAGTTTAGAGAGTGAAAAAATATATACTTATAGTTTTAGTGGATTTTTTTCAAAATGCCCTGCCTGCCTTCCAGTGCATGCCTTCTAGCAATTCTGGAGTTCTCCACTTCTCACGTCCATCACTAATCATCTTGCCTCCCTTCCTCCTTCTTAAAGAAATGCTGAAACCATTCAAGTCTTGTGCTGTTAAGTGTTTATGCTCCCTGCTCTTATGCATGACTTCTTGTATGTCTCGTGGGACTGGTTTTGCTTCTGCGGTTTTTCGGGAGTGATTGAACATCACTCTGCTATTGACACCATATATTTTCTATTATCCCTTCCCTTGACCTCAAGATAAGAGCAAAATTTAGTCTTAAGGCTTTGACTGACATAACTAGCTTCTCCTTGGATTGTGGAGATGACTCTGGTTCCTTAAAAGTATATCTCTTAGTTTAATAAAATAGAATAAACATCTATATTTGTATAGTTTTATTTTCTGAAACTTAAAATCTTCATGTCTTTCTATAAAGCTCTATACACAAATGCAGACACACACTAAGAAGTCATAATTGAATATTGATTTTGATTTTTAAAAAACATTCTAAGTGACAAAGAACATTATTTATCTCTTTTTTCCACTTTATAATATTTATCAAATAGACTTTCTGTCCTCATTTTCCAGGTGAGCCACAGAGCAGTTCCATTGACTGGATTTTACTGTATAATGGTGTACATTTTTTTTAGACTAAAAATTCCAAATCATCCTTCCTATCTCAGCCAGAATTGAAAAAAAAAAAAAAAAAATTATCAGACTAAAAGCAAATACCTGTAATGATTAGATAAGAGAGTGATTTGCAATTTCAATGAACTAAAATAATTATTTCTTGAACACTCAGGCTTGTGTATTAATTTTATTATGAAAGTTAGCATATTTCAGATATTTGGAAACCTTTTATACATTTCTTACCTGTTTGATGTTAAACTGAGAAGTAAACAGTCAACTTTCTCTGTCAGGGAAATCTTTGTATAATAGAAGTATTTTTTTTTTAATTTCAAGGTAAAAAAGGAGTGCCATATTTTCTAACTAGTTATACCAGGCATCAGTTGAGGCCAGACCATAAGAGGGAATTGTTATATTGCTTGTTTTTCCATCTGGACACTTCTAAGCCCACTTCATGACATGTGACCATTCAGCCTCACAGTCTTGTGAATAAGTTATCAAGGGATTGCAGCATCCCCATACTATTCCTGACTATCCATTTTTAACTCAATTTGATAGTTAATATAGTCAGTAAAATATATGAATATTAAAAAAAAAAAAACAGATCTATTTACCTAGCTAATTTCTTCTTTGGTTTAACTAATTAATATGATCAGTTTAAAAATGTTTACTATTTTATAAGAAGTAAATTTGTGCATTCCACAAGTTCCAGCATGGTGTGGCATGTTTCAAACACACTTATGGTGTCTCTTTACTCTTACCTTCTTTACAAAATACATGCTGAAATCATTTCATGGAGAATTTAACAGAGGCTTTTAGTAATAAATTTAATATGCTTTTTAGCTAAATATTTTCACAGAGTTGTTTAAAACATTTTTTCTTGGAGCTGAATCACTTAACTTACATTTTCAAATGTAACTTCTATTTTTATATTTAAAAATCTCAAATAGGTGTTACCAAATCAATTTTCACTTGAATAATTACTCACTTTTTTCCCTTAGAAACGTAATTATTTAAAGCAAAAGTAATTATTTAAAGGAATTTGAAGTATCATAGTAAAGGACAGTTTATTTTGTATTTATCCATTGTGAACTATATTTCTCTATCAGAGTTTAAAAACTATTTTAAAAAATTAAATTTTCCCAAGCTGTTTAGATTTAATTAAATTGAAAACGGGGTGGGGTGAACTGAAAACTATCACCAAGCACACCACCAATAGGAACCACAAAACAGTGATGTTAAATCTCAATATACTTAGATTTTAGCCCCTTTACTTATCTAGCATTGAATAAGATTAATGAGATACTTAACCTACTGTGTCCTTGCATTTTTCCCTCCAGAAATTTGGGAAGGTTTGAAAGTGAGCTTCTATAAGGTTACTTTTAATGCCTATGTTACCCTTTCATTAATTAATCTACAAATACTTCCTTATCTCCCCTGATCTTGGGGAGGTTAATTCTTCAAATGCAAATGTATCTGTTAATTTTATTTCTAACAAAAATCAGCACTTTTCCCCCTCAGATATATGGATTTCTTTTTACTTAAATATAAACTGAAAAAATGTTTGTTAGATTCTACATTTTTAAAAACTTCCATGCAATCAAAAATCTTAAATATCTATAACCTTTCAGTGTATAAAATAATTACAAAACTTTTTTTTCTTTCATAAGTATTGTATAATGTTTGAAATAAGAAAATTAAAAGAAATTAAAATTTATTGAAAGTTTAATATTGTCAGCCACTGTGCCAGTACTTTTTCTTAATTTTTCTTTAATTTAATTAAATTTTATTTAAATTTTTAAAATATGGTAGAAAATAGATTTTATCTTAAAAAATAAAATAGATGTTAATGTCTCAATAATATTTTAATGTCTCAAAATAAAATAGATTTTATTATTTTACAGGTGAAGAAACAATGAGATAAAGATCATTACTTACTCATTAACAGGTGTGATATTTGTATAAAAGCCTCACATAATGTAAGTCAGGTTCCTTAGGAATAGCAAAGCCATTCATGTAGACAGTTACTCCCTGCAAAATGATTACCTATGTGCAAGCATAACTTGGTATTCTTTGTTTCTCTGGGTGGTTATTGTCATTGTTGTGAGTAATGAAGTCCTTTGTCTCTGACTCTGGAGCCTCATGTATAATACCAACATCCAGGAAAAATGGCAAACAAATGCATTACTTTGGAAGTAGAGTAAAATCTAAGACCTGTAATAGTTCTTGATAATTAAGTACAAAAACTTAAACATGACTTGCCAATATTAATGCAAAAAAATTTCTGAGATCAATATTAAACAATGAAATTCAGACCAAACAATAAAATAATTTCATTTTTAACTATCAAAAGTATTAACAATTTTCCATGAGTTTTTGTGAGTTTTTGCACTCATATACTACTAATAATAATACTCAATTGTATAGGGCAATTCACTGATAAGTTGAACTGTCTTTAAAACTGTACATCTTAGGGAGCTGGGTGAAAAAGATGAAGGCATTAAGAAGTACAAATTGGTGTTTATAAAACAGTCATGGGGATGTAAAGTATAGCATAGGGAATATAGTTGTAACAAATATATATGTATAGTGTCAGGTAGATACTAGACTAATCAGAAGGATTGCTTCATAAATAATATCAATATCTAACCATGATGTTGTACATCTGAAACTAATATAAAATATTGAATGTCAATTGTAATTGGAAAATAATGAAGAATAATAACAAAGAATAGAATTGAATGATAAAAGAATTAAAAACTTTGTGTTTCAAAGAGCATCACCATGAAAAGACAGCCTACAAACAGAATGAGAGAAAAAATATATGACTGCAAGTCATATATTTGAAAATGTATTCAGATTATATAAAGAACTCTTACAACTCTATAATAAAATGAAAATCTTAAAATGAGTAAAGGATAAAAATAGATACTTCTCCAAAAAAGATATATAAATTATAAACAAGCACATGAAAAGATGCTCAATATCATTAACCATTAAGGAAATGCAAATCGAAACCACAAGATATTACTTCACATTCATTAGAAAAGCTACATAAAAAAGAGACAATGATAAGTGCCATCAAGGATGTGGATAAATCAGAACCTTCATGCATTGCTGGCAGAAATGTAAAATAGTACAGTCACTTTGGAAGACAATTTGGTGGCTCTTCAAAATGTTAAACAGAGTTACCATATGACCCAGAAATTCTACTCTTAAATATATATCTACAAGAATTGACAATATTTTTCTAAACAAAATCTTATACATGAATGTTCATAACAGTATAACCAAAAAGCAGAAATACCCCAAATATTCATCAACTGATAAATGAATAGACAAAATGTTATATATTCATATAATAGAAATTATTTAGTCATAAAAAGAAATAAGTACTGATATATGCGATAATATGGATGAACCTCAAAAACATTATGCTGAGTGAAAAGAAGCCAGTCACAGGAGACCAAATATTGTATGATTCCACTTATATGAAAAATATAGAATAAGTAATTATATAATGACAGAAAGTATATCAATGGTTGAGTAGGGTTTGCAGGAGAGAGAGGGAAGAGAACAAGAAGAGACTGCTCTCAGGTGTGGGGGTTCCTTTTTGGAATGATGAAAATGTCTTTAAATTAGATTATGGTGATTATTACATAATTCTGTAAATATTCTAAAAAACCACTGAATTTTATATCTAAACACACTTAACAGTTGAACGTTATGATATAAACTATATCAACTATGTCAACTATATAACTATATAAACTATATAAACTATGTCAACTTAACAGTTGAACGTTATGATATAAACTATATCACAATAAAACTATTAAAATAATTATAATATAATAACATGAAAAAACTGTACATCACAACAAAATAAGACATATGATATACCAACTTAGTGTCTAAGAATACTCATAGGTCTCAGCACGATATATTCACAAGTACATTCTTTGCAACTTTGATAATGATATAAAAAACTGGAAACACTTATGTATAATGTCTAGCAGTAATATTTTGAATGAATAAAGAAAGGTCTATTGAGATGAAATATTTTGTAGCAATGACAATGTGCTTTCACACATTTTCTTTGTTGATATGAGAAAATTTTTATTAATTTAAGTAGAATAAACATGGTACAAAACAGAGCTTTTAGAATGATTCCACATTTGAAAGATAATTAACTTGGATACAGAGAAGAAAATAGAAAATATATGCTACCATCTTATACTAGTGGATATCTTAGATGTACCTAACAGTTCACAAAAAAAAAAAAAAAAAAAAAACAGGCTGGACATACAAATCTTGGAATTTTCAATGTCTAAATGAGTTGAAAACAAAATCTAGGATGAGTTCACCACAGGAAGATAGAAGGGAACATAAGAATCCAGAGACTAAATCCTATGTCCAATGTAACTATATTAATAAGAGATGGAGGTGGAACAACCTGTTGAGGAAAAACTGGTGAAAATGGTACCGAGAAACCAAGTAAAAAATGTGTGTCCAAAAAAAAAAAAAAAAAAAAAAAAGAGCTGTTTAGGTCCTTTTTCCGTTTTTTGATTGGATCATTTTTTTTTTCTTGCTACTGAGTTGTATAAGTTCTTTGTATATTTTGTATATTAGACCCTTATTGGGATCTAATTGCTTGCAAACACTCATATCTGAAAAGATATTTGCACACCGATGGTATAGCAGCATTATCCATGGTGGCCAGAACACAGAAGCAACCGAAGTGTTCTCCAACGAATTATGGCTAAAGAAACTGTGGCATATATATATAATTTATATGTAATATAATATTACTCAGCCATAAAAAAAGGTGAACTACTACCATTTGTGACAACACGGATGGACCTCGACATAACCACGCTAAGCAAAATAAGCCAGACAGAAAAAGTTGAAAATCACATCATATCGCTTATATGTGGGATATAAACCTAAAAGCAACAAATGAACAGGATGAACAAACAGAGACTCATGGACATGGACTATAGACTAGTGGTTACCAGAGGGTAGGGGGTGAAATGAAGGGGGGAGGCTGACAGGGCAAAGGGGGTCAAATATGTGGTGACAGAAAGAAATCTAACTATGGGGAGTGAACACACAGTATATATATATCTGCCTTAATATTAAAATGTACAGCTGAAACATCTAATTTCATTAACCAATGTCACCATAAAAAATAAATTAATTTTTTTTTTTTTTAAAGAGCTTCTTAACTGAGGCAAATGTTAGTAATAAGAAAGATGAAGACTAAAACTGGCCTTGGACATGAAGAGTCCTTTAGGAAATGCAGTTGTCTCACTTAAGATCAAAGAAAGTAGCACCTCATTTATGAACATAATTATATAAATTTGACTAAAATGATAAGAAAAATAACTAGTTCTGTATTAAAATAAGAGTATACCATTCACAGGTAGAATTTAGCACAGAAATGTAAAAGATATTTGCATGCTCGAAATGCAGTAACATAATCCATTACATTAGAAAGTCAAGTGGGAGAACTTATATCATAATTTTTAAGACATCTAAGACATTCATGCAATTCTTCAGTAAGTTATATGGAAAAACATGCTATTTTTCATCAGTCAAATAATATATATGGACGTGAATACAGGTGATGATTATGGTTTTCAACTGATACTTCTGTTTTTGAATTTTCAAAGATTTGAAAGTTCTCTTTTATTTCCCTAAAGAACACATGCCATATTTGGGAACACTTATTGTTTGTTTTTATTTTGTTTTGTTTTACTTTTATTTTTTTGTGTGTAAACCATTCATTTGTCACACACCATATCTGGTGACCTCTGACCTTCCTTGATCCATATGTTTATATCAGAAGCAGGTATTTTATTATGTCATGATGCCACCTATTCTATGGTTGATTAGTACGTAGGAGACAGGAACTGAGGTAATCTGAATGTTTACCCTAGATTTTGAAATCTTTCTGAGTAGTTGAAAATGAGGACATGTAAATACTGTCCCTCTTGGTAACCAAGTTTGCCATTAAAACAAAGAAGAACAATCAGATTACAAATGAATGAGAAAAATAAGAGGACACAAAGATATATATAAAAAAAGAAAACAAATACAGGCAAGAGGTAAAGTGGGAGAAACTTTTAGATTCTCACTATTTCAATCCTTTTATTTCACTCAAATTCTGACACATATACTCATAATAAATTCCTTTTGTTACTGAAATCTACACAATTTGGATTATTTAAAGCTCAAATGATTATAGGTAATATAATCATTGTATTACAAATATAATGTTAATTCTCACATTTATTTTCTAAAGTCATGAAAAAAAAGTTTTGGAAAACAGAAAAGAGATCCTTTAAATTTTCATATTTAAAATACCTTTTTTTTTCTTTTTTAATGAAGGCCCATCTTCCACTCAAGAAAAAAATTTTTTTCTTAGGCTCAAGAAGTTTCATTCAGTCATTCTTTCTATTAATTTGAATTCCAAAAGAGCAACCACTATCTAGTAAAATATTTTGAAATGACGGAGTAGAGATAAGAGTAAATATTCAAACATAAAAATAAGTATGTGTAGATATATTTATTTTTAAAATGGAGACTTTTCAAAATATTACTATATCTCTAATACACCAAAAATTATAATGATTTGGAAGAGCATTTTAAAATGAATTTCAGCTTTTTGTTTACATTATATTACAGTAATATATTCTGATATGTTTTTGAGTTCTGATTGCTCTAGCCAAATAATTCATAATCAAGAACAATTTAGCATTCTGTATAGGTTTCTATGCACAATAAAAACAATAAAAATATCTTTTCAATTATGTAACTCAGAACCCAATAATCTGTGTTTCTGGCTTAAAATAACATGACAAGGCTAACTTTACCCTCTATGATCTTCAAATAGCATAAGAGCGCTAAAAAACAGAACAAGTTTTCAGCTGATAAAAATGATTCAAGTCCTGGAATCATTGTGATATCATATTATGCACTGAAATTAGACCAGCTAAAATAATTACATGTTGAATCATTTTTTTTACCACAGCCAGTATTTTTCTTAGCACAGGATGTCTTTTATTTATTTTAAATTTTATTTTTCAAGTAATGAACCATGAACATCTGTATTAATTTTATGCATAAATGATCCATGTAGTATAATTTCAATCTGTTGTGTTATTAAAATAATTAGTTTTCTTATAAAAATAAATTTAATACACATTCAAGTAATTTGGGAAAACTATAAGACTCTACTACTATCATTGACCTTCTAGGTTTTTTTCCCTACATGTTTGTATTTTTATATGACAGATATTAGCTTATATATACAATTGTGTCTACAGTTAATTTGTGTAGATCTGAATGGAAATAGTATAACTTACTAATTATGACAAAATGATAAAATAGTTAATATTATAGAAAAAATGTTAAAATGCAAGTAATATTTTAGATTAATTATCCTGTGCAATTAGTCTTATTTGTATTATGCATGACTGTATATGCTCATATGGAAAAATTAGTAAACTAGTATTCACAAGCCAGACTGGCTTCTTTCTTTTTGTAGATGAAGTTTTATTAGAACACTGTCATATTTTTATTTATATCTTGTCTATAGATCTTTTGCACTAAAACGGCAGAGTTTTGTAGTTGTGGCAGAGATGATATGGCCCACAAAGCTGGAAATACTATTTATCCCTTTACAGAAAAATGTTTGCCAACTTCTGCATTAAAATATCAAAGAAATATAACATTTGAATACTGTTTCCAAAAGCTTATAAGGTAGTTGAGCAGGAAAATATACACATCAAATAAATAAGCACTAATTGCTTCATTTTGTCGAATAAGCTCGTCTTCCACTAGGGGAAAAATCTAATTTGAAATAATCTTTAATGATCTTTGGTGATTTAAACCAAATGATATTTTTGAATAGACAAGAGTGAATTAAGAAACTAACATTAAAAAATTTCAATTGAAAACAAATGAACAATAGCCTTATTTATTCCACCAACTTAGATTTTTTTAAGTTAACATATTTAATATAATAGTGATTTATATCTCATTTTCTGATTTAAAAACTCATGAGTAAACCACATCTGGAATTTCTTTTTGAAGTTAAAAAAGAGCATGCATATGGTTGAGTATATAGACACAATTATAAAATCTAAACAGTTTCAAGCTCACTTATGTTTTATGCTTTGATAAATAACTCCACAGAGGGAAATAAAGCCACCAGTGTGGGGGTTGAGGGAGAAGGGTATTTAAGAATGAAAGATTCTCTTATAATAGGAATTTTTAAAAGATGATATGTTGCTCAAATGCTCTGAAAAGAACTTCTAGTGTTATGTTAAATAAAAGTGGCAAGGGTAGAATTCTTGCCTTGTTCCTAATCTGAGAAAACTTTCAATTTTTTATGTTTGGGTATGAAGCAAGCTGTGCACTTTTCATATATGGCCTTTATCATGCTGAGGTAGCATTTCTATACTGATTTGTCGAGAATTTTTTTCTCCAAAAACAGCTGAATTTTGTCAATTACTATTTTTCTCCATTGAGATGATCATGTGATTTTTATCTTTCATTCTGTTGATATGGTTTATCACATCAATTGATTTCTGTATGTTGGACCATCTTTGTGTCCCAAGGATAAATCCCATTTGAACACATTGTGATTTTTTTAATGTGCTGTTGAATTCTCTTTTCTACCTCAATGCTAATATTTATGAGTATGTGTGGAATAAGTCTGAAGAGGATTTTTCAGGACAAAGCATTGTTCATAGCATGAATTCTCACTAATTGTTGTGACGGCCTCTGGGACATTTCAACATAAGCCTGTGTAGTTCATAAATGGAAAAATAAATATTAAAAAATTCTCTTTTTTGTGTAGAGCAGATTTCAAGCACTTTTGATTATCAGTAGCAAAACTAAAATTATAATTTTAAGTAATCTTTTTGTTTTACTCCAAGTGGCCAAGTTCCAGAATCTATCTTCTGGATTTCTGATATTTGAGATTCATTTTAGATTTAAATATATTAAAAACTTAAAGCTGTGTTTTTTAATTGTAAGCAGTCTTACAGATTAGATATTTAACCAATCATTTGTTACCTGAGGGAATTGACATTTGGCAAATATATAGAAGTAATTTGATTATGGAATTAGTTATTCCATATTCCAACCTAAAATAAGTTTTAATTTTCCCTAAAATATAGTATGTGCTGCCTCACATATAAAAACTGTTTGGTTATTACTTCAGTACAAAAGAAAAACTATAAATAATGAAAGTAAAATATCAGAAACACTCATTAGGAAAATTCTGGCATATATTATTGTTGCTAGACAAACTCACTTAGGGAGTCATCAGTTTCATTTATATTCTAGAGAATTACAGGAGGAATATTCACCAACACTAATGCCAGTTATGTATATAAATCCTCTGTACAATGATGGGAGAATAACCTCAAAGTATTTGACTTAATTAATCTTTTCCGAGGCCCTTCAATACAGAACTAAAAATCAAAAAAATGAGTAGGGATAGAGTATTAAATATCTCTCTGCACTTAGAGGATGATTAATTATAATGGATAAACCTCTGAACATTAAGTTGAATACTAATCTGATGACAGAGTTTGGAAATAAGCCAATACTGTGCACACGTCAGGGTGTTTTCTATCCTTTTGACAGCATTAAAAAAAAAAAAAAGGAACGTAATAACGGTTTATGCTCATTCCACTTAACACAGCCTCCTTCAAATTTGTTTGCAAGTTAAGTGAAAAAGTAAATTCTTCACACCGTCTTGACCATAAATGCAAGCTGCATATTTTCTCTTATTGACCTGATAATCATCTCTGCTTTATGAGATGTATGATGTGGATTTTCTTTAAATGAAAGTGAAGAAAGATAATAACAAAAAGGAAATAACCTGAGCCTATAATTTGCACTTACATCTCTCCATTGCACTTGTCTGTTGTCTACAGACAGCTTGAAGAAAAGTAGAGTCCTAAAAAGTTGCAAGCTGCTTTGTGGTGGTTTTGATTTACAGAGCAAATACCCACTAGATTGCTCTGTATCTTATAGACTCACAGGGCTGGTACAAATAAACTCAAAGGGCAAATGGATAAAAGGTCAAAAGATAAATGTTATTAAATACTTTTGCCAATAGAAGATAGAAGTAGGGAAACCACTTTCACAGAGTTGGAAAAACAAGAAGTGCTTTCATATTTGTATTTGTTGTCCCAAGGGATTAACCATTCCTTAATTATAATAGGAGAAAAAAAATGTCTCCTAGATGCGTATTTCTGAATCCCCCTTTTCTAGCTTTGGTATTTAAAAGTAGGGAAGAATATCAGGTCTAGTATCAACTTCCCTAAGCACTAATAAATTTCTTCTTTCTTAGATGTGGATCAATTTAGTCATGACACCATTCTTCAGATTATTCACCTTGCTCCATTCAGTTGGAATAAAGCACCATGCTATTGCTATGTGCCAGCATCTTTTTCCCCATTAACTCACTGCTATTGTCCATTCCCCTCTCCTAAAATGTGACCTGGAAGTAGATATATATCAGATTTCACAAAGTTTATATTTATTATTTGAATAAATAGAATGTGTGTGTGTGTGTGTGTGTGTGTGTGTGTGAGAGAGAGAGAGAGAGAGAGAGAAGGGGGGGAGGGAGAGAGAGAGAGAGAGAGAGAGAGAGAGAGAGAGAGAGAGTTTTAGTGATATTTTTTTGAAAGAAAATATTTGAGCATATATTCATATAATTGACTATATGTAGCTACAAATATGGCACTAAAATAGCACTAGGTTCCTGTTTCTACATTGTGTCTCCTCTGCATACAAGGTTACATTCCCAAGAAGAATTGAAAGTGTAGAAACATATGTGAATTTCTTTTGTGATGTGATAGTATACATTGCTTATTGTAAAGGTAATTATTTTCACTTATTTACCTTCTAAATAACCATGATGGCTGCTGTGGAATTTACCTCTCTTATTTCTATACTTTTCTATGAAAACTTTACCAGAAACCTCAGCTCCCAATGGCTTCTTATTTCTCTCTTCTCCACTGCTGTCCAAAATCAGTAATTCAATTTTGAGCAGATCAATTTATCTTTTGTACCCTTTTTTCCCCCACTAACTTTCTGTCCTTTTATCCATTATCTGTATGTATTTCACAAAGGCTTGATTTATTTGCAGAAATGCCTTAGATATTTTTTTTTGAGAACAAAAAGGCATTAATCTGCCAACATGCAGACTTTATAATCTTATAGATTTAATTTTATTGTGTGATATTCTATTAAATGTATTTAAATTTTATCAATATACTGCTCCTTTGGTTTCTCTTTACATATCAAAAGAACAGCTCAAGAAGGCTAAAATTATAATTAGAAGATACTAGAGAAAAAGGATTTCTCTAGGAAATCACTCAGGAAGAAGCTGAAAAATGTCTTCTCTGTCTAACTTAGGAGCTAAGGAAGATTTTAAGATTTGTGGGAAGAAGGAAAAAGGTCAGAAGCCAGTATCCCCACTCAGACTTGGAAAATGACACCACAAACTCAAGTCCTAGGTGGCTGTCTTCTGCAGATGTAGCCTGGGGCAGGTTGAAAGCATCCAAGAGAAACCCTGCAATCTGATAGTCCAAGCAAATACTATAGGAGAAAAACCATAGAACTGAGAAAATACAGACTTGCCTAAGGTGGCAATTCTGTTCACACAGCCACTGTGTGAATAGTCAGAAGTCACTCATTCTAAGTGGAGACAGAAAATGCTAGGAGTGACTAAAGTTATGTGTGTTCTACATTTCAGTTCTCTAGTAGAAAACCAGGGATAGGACAAACAAAATAAAGTGTATGGATAATTCTGTATTAGAGTTGAATGTCTAGGGCAATAGATTTCCATAGTAGATGTCATAGTGACAACCTAAAGAACCAATGAGACCAGTTGTATGTGTGTAGACACCAAGCTGACAGGGATGAAACTCACTTAGACACTTCACATCAGAAGTAAGGACAGACTCAATAATAAGACAAAGTCCACTTGCCATATCAACAGTCCCTTCTCCAGTTCTTATGGCAATGCAGATACTAGTATAGAGAAGAAGAGAGATCTTAAAATCCTGAACACTGACATCACTTCTGTCCAAGGTATAGTAGCAGGAAATAGATTTACAATTCTCTCTGCAACAAATGAAGCACTAGACCAATAACAAGAAAAAGTAATTTTAAGTCACTATTTATTATACCTAAAACGAGGGAGGAAAGACAATAATTACTGAGTAAGGTAGTCAGAATTTTAAAGATGACCCTCCAAGATTACCATACTCTGGTTATTCATTAAAACACTAATCCAAGCTCTGCTGTAAATGAACTCTGTGGATAAAATTTAGGATTACTAATCTAGTGATTTGAAGATAGAAAAATCATCCTGGATAACCCAGAGGATCTCAATGTGATCATAGTAGAAGGAGGCAGAAGGGTCTGTAGGAGCAATCAAGCAGAAGAGAAGAAGAGAAGGCAAGAGAGATGGAGCAGTAAGTGAGACCACAGAGATTAGAAGCCTGAAAGGATTCTGTTGGCTTTGAAGGCAACTACCAACCAGGAAATATGAGCTACCTCAAGAAGCTGAGAGCAGCCTCTGTTTTACAGCCATAAGGAAATAAACTCTGCCAAAAATCTGAACAAGCCTGGAATCAGATTGTCCTTTGGAGCCTTGAAAAGGAATGCAGCCTTGCTGGCACCTTCATTTCAGCCTTCGAGACTATAGGCAGAGAACAAATGGAGTCATACTAGGACCTACAGAACTGTGAGAAAATAAGTGGGTGTTGTTATGTCTCTCACTTTGCATTAATTGTTATAGCAGCAATTACAAACTAACACATTGAAGGACAGAAAACAAGGTGAGTTCTATAATCTTCCCAGTTTATTGTCTTGAAAGAGTGAGAGGCCATGGTTCAGAGAGGAAGAAATCAAGCAGAAACCTCTATCACTTGAGCAGACAGAAGTGATAGTAAGGTAAGAGAGTTCACAGGACAGAGGAGAGAGATGCACAGAGAGAGAGGGAGAGAGAGAGAGAGAGAGAGAGAGCTCCAGCATTTTGCAAAGGACTCCTCTTAGATGAGTCAGCAGAATATTGATCAACACTTGCATGTGAAGAAACTTCACAAGGCATTGGAAAAAATTGTTCAATATGGTTCAAGAGAACAGTGTCAGGAGCTCACACAGGGCCAACAATTGTGCTTGTTTCTACCAGATAGATTAGAAAAACTCATCGACAGAGCATTCATAGAGCACAGGGAAGAGTTCTGCAGCAGTAGTGGAAACCAATTAGCCCTAAACTATATATCATCCTAGTTCACATAATACATCTCAAAGAAAAATCTGAAAGTTATCAAACTATTTCCCAATAACTAAATTGCATCCCAGACCTATGATCAGGAATATTGAGAAAAATTCAGAAATATCTAGTCTGCAAAATCTTTCATTGGTAGGCAAGATATGTATGTAAAGAAGCAAGAAAACATGACTTGAAATATGGAGAGTGTTCGATCAATCGGAAGTGACCCACAGCTGACACCTGCTAGAAACAACAGACAAGGACATTAACACAGTTATTCTATACCTTACCTGCTCAAATAAAGCACAGACATGAAAGATACAAAAAGAAAGGACCCAAACTGAATATTCAGAGATGGAAATTGTAATGTCTAAGATGAAAATTACACTGGATGAGATTGACAGATTAAATATTGCAGATGGTTTGTGAATTTAAAGATACACTAAAACATTCTAAAATATAAAACAGATGAAAAAAATATGTGAACAGAGTATCAATGACTTGTGGAACCAACTTCAAGAAGCATAATATACATATTAGTAGAGTCCTCAATTAAGGATGGAGGTACAAAAAAGATATACTTGAAAAAAACCATAGCTTAATTTTTTCCAAATTTGATGAAAATTATAAACCCACAAATCTAAGAAGGTCAATGAACTCAAGCTCTATAGACCTGAAAATACTATAACTATCTATATTGTCAAATACTTAAAACCAAAGATTAAGAGAAAATCTTCAAAAGAAACAGAAAAAAGAGACAGAAACAAAATAAAGTTTACAACAGATGTTGTGTCATGGAGAAATAAATGAAACCACCTCTTAAAATTCTATACTCAATTCAATATTCTAGAATTCTATACTCAATGAATTTTTTTTTTTCAAAAAAAGAAGCCAAAATGAAGACTTTCAGGCAGATAAAATCCAGAAGACTTAATTGCCAGCAGATCTGCATTGTAAGAAATGTGAAAGTAATGTCCTCAGGAAGAAGAAAAATTATACCAGATGGATATTTGGATGCACAAAAAGGGCACTGGCAAAGGTAACCACTTTTAGGAAGATATAAAATTGTTCTTGTTTAAATTTTAGAAAGATAATATTTTAGCAAATGTGTTAATAATGTAGAATAAGATTTATAACATATGTAAAAGTAATAAAATGTATCACAAAAATAGCACAAAGCTAGTTCAAGGAGAAATGGAAGTATATTATACTTCTTGTCCTATGCATAAAATGGTATATTATCACTTAAAGGTAGACTGTGATGACTTATATGTATATACTCTAAAACCTAAAGAAACCATGATAATAATAAAACAAATAGTTATAGCTAATTAAAAACAAACAAGATAATGTGGAATAATTTTTAGAACTCTATTTTTTAATAAAATGGAATAAAAGGAAGAAAGAGGGACCAAAAATAAAACAGTAAAATTGATAATATATAAATAGGTAGATGACAAATTTAAATCTAATTACATAACTAGTCATATTGAATGTAAGCGGTCTCCAACCAGCGGCCTCCAAACCTTTTCAGCACCAGGGACCAGCACTCTTATGAGAATCTAATGTCTGATGATCTGAGGTATAGCTGAGGTGGTGATGCTAGCGATGGGGAGCAGCTGCAAATACAGATGAAGCTTCATTCCAGCATGCTGCTCACCTCCTGCTGTGTGGCAGGGTTCCTAACAGGTCATGAACTTGTTCAGGTCCGCAGCCTGGGGGTTGAGGACCCCTCATCGAAACTGTTTGTCAATTATGTAAAAAAGCAAAACTTGATTATATGCTGCTTACATGTAATGTACTTTAAATATACAGAAAACAAATGCATTAAAACTGAAAGGATGGAAAAAATTAAATTAGTCTGTATTCAAACTGGGAAGAGAAACTATACACAGTAAAGAGAATTTTAATATAAATAATTTTATACATCATACAATGTTTATATAATATAAAGAATTTTTAGTATAAAGTAATTATAGGAGAACAAATAAGAACATGGAAAGAGAGCTCAAAAATCCTCCAGGGCTGGAGGAGAGTGTCCAGGGAGAAACACATTAGTGAAGAGGGATTGGCTTTTTTGAAGATGGTGGCATTTTGGCCAACATAATGGAAATTTGAAAGTTGCCTGGATCAGAGCTGGTCCATAGTCACCAAGTAAACAGGAATACTTTCTGGAACACAGGTGAGCTAATATTGATGGGCGGAGACTCAGAGGATGTTAATGTGTTACTGAGGACGCTGCAGAGACCAGGAGCTAGAGAGGTCCTCCTCTACAGGAGGCAGATTTGACTGTGTTGGCTCCAGGATACCATGTGGGCCTATGTGCGCAGCCTTGTAGAGATCCCAGGATGTACATATGGAGCTGAGGAGAGGGATCAGAAAGCAGGCTAGGGCTCAGGTCTGCACTGTCTAGGTCTCCTGGCTATGCTCCCATTGCCTGAATCAAGAGCTGAAAAAAATATTTTATCAAGACAGCATAGTATTGGAGCAAAGACAAACAAATAGGTTACTGGAATAGAATACGAGTTCATAAACAGATCCACATATACAGGCACAACTGATTTTCAACCAAGGTGCAAGGACAATAACATCGATAAAGGATAATCTTTTCATAAAATGTACTAGAACAATTAGATATCTATATGCAAAAAAAACTGAACTTCAATCCACACTTTGTATCACATGCAAAACTTTACTTAACATTTTTATTGTATCATAGACATAAATATAAAACTTAAAACTACACAACTTTCAAAAGAAAATATGGATGAATATTTTTTGTGTCCTTTGGTTAGGCAGAGATGTTTCTAGATTTGACCAAATGTACTATTCATAAAGAAAAAATCAGTAAATGTTCTTTGTCACACAGACAAAAATGTCTACTCTGTAAGGTGCTATTATGAAAATGAACAGAAAAACTTCACACTGAGAGAAAATACTTGCATATCATATATCTGATAAATTAGTTGGGTCCAGGATACATAATGAACTCTCAAAGATTAATAATAAGAAAACAAACAACTTAGTTAAAAAAAGGAGAGGGATGGGATGATTGAAATACTTCACAAAAAAGATATATAAAATAATATATACATATATAAAAAGATGTTGAATATTATCAGTCATTAGGGAAATGCAAATTAAAACCAGAATGGATTACCACTACAAACCTATGCTAATAGCTAAAATTTGAAAGACAAACTGTACCAAGTATTGACAAAGATATGGAAGGCCTGGATATCTCATACACAAATTGTGGGAATGAAATGGTAAAAACATTTGAAAGGCAATTTCACCATTTCTTAAAAACTTAATCGTTCCTCGATCCAGCCATTTCACTCCAGGTAAATTCTGCTCTCTAAGTACCTAAGTTAAATGAAAACATCTGGACAGTTTTGAGGTAGAGAAACAAAGATATCTTTAATGGGTGTTAAGTTCTATATCCTTCCCCACCTGTGCTCACTACTCCTCATGTATTCTGGTAGAGGTGAAAGTCAAGAACAAAATAAAATATCATAGGAAATTATTTTTTTTCAAATCTGAGTTTTAGGTATAAACTTTCAACTTCATTATTATAACTACTTTTAGTGATGAACAACATTTCTTATAACATTCATTGACCTTTAGATAAATCCTTGTATACTTTCCCGGAGCTCAGCTCAATAAGCACTTTTATCCTGCCCTCTGTTTGAGGGAATACTGTGTATATTATGCAAACATCTCTACTAAAATAAATCACAGTGAGCCTAGTTTAAATAAATTTCATTCATATCTTTTAAATCTTTATAATACAAATACCTACATTCTAGAATGTGCATGATTCTTATATAGTTTTGCTGACATCTCAGGTTATCATTGCCTGTATGTCCAGCTGAATGTCCAATAAAAACACTAGCTTTATCTAGATATTTTTATATTTTGTGTCACATTGCCATATTTTGATGACCAAAGTGTTTATAAGACAAAACCTAAAGCATCATATTATACAGTTCTTTATTTCATATTACAGTTTGCAACAGGTTAATATGATTTCAATAACAAAGTGAAAATATTGTGGTGTTGAAATACTAATCTGAATTCCGGTCTCAGAGGCATTCTTTTTTCCAGGTACTTTTTTATATCCTTTATTTGTAGCACTTCCCTCTCAGAGGTCCCCAAGGAATCTTGCTGTTTCTCCTAATTTCTGCCACATGTATCTTGTATGGGCTTCACAGACAATCCAGCAGAGCCCCACCAAAGGCAGACAGAGAAGAAGCAAAGGAGAAGGAGGAGCAATTTTTGTATCAAAGATATTGCAACACATGACAAAATTTTATTACAAGTTGTATAACACATTATTCATGTATCCTGTAAACATCCTTGTCATTCTAGGGCTATGGTGAGTCTTACCAGGAACTTTGAAATTGTACTTGCAAATGGAATTTCTAGTTCTTACAATATGATCTAAGCAAGTGATGCATAAATAAGCATCTCTCTTATCATCCAACACCTGGGAAGACAAATGGAATTCAGGTAGCAAATTCTGAGCAATTATACACATAGAGACTACTCCTGATGGTTACCTCTATTGAGTCAGCACATACATCACTGCTTAAAAACAATGTCTGTCTGATGAATGACTTTAACAAACCAGTAAATAAACAGCATTACAATGGCATAAAGAAGAAACACTTGACGTAACAAAATAGCAGCTTATGGTAATGAGAGTTGAAAAGAAATGCAGTATTAAAATGATAAATATCAAACGTATTTTAAAATAAAAAGGGAACATCATAATGTAGTAAGCATAATCAATTTTTAATGAAATTAGTGATAGCCATAATCACTTAGGAGATAACATCTGGTAGAAAAGGAAAAGCTCTCAAATGGTTTGAGTACTTTTCTTCATCGTGTCAAGTGCAGAGTGTTCTGCATAGTATAGGAAATCATATATTGATAGCTTAAAATTTTAAAGTCAAATCAACTAATCTTTGGCATCAATTCAAGACATAGAGTATACCAATAATCAGTGCAGAAAAAAAAGTCACTCTTCTAATGTTATAATTTGTATTCCCTTCTTGAACCTATCTACTTATAATATTAAGAATAATATGATTTTAGGCATTTTTTTAAAATAATGGGTAGCCCATGAAACAAATTGATAATAATAAGAGGTATAGCTACCCATAGCTAGAAATATTATATTATCACATTATAGGCTCACACATTTCTAAGAAAACTAACACACACACACACACACACACACACACACACACACACACACACACACAAATACACGAGGAATGCTTAAATGTTAATTTTCCTACATAAGACAGTATAGTTTAAGCATCTTTCTATGAAAAACAAACAAATTAAATGACCTCAATGTCATGTAAGAATATTCTTCCTGTTTTACCAGTGCACATTCAGGTCAAACTCACTGGATATTTAACTGAGAGCAGGTATTTCTTTTCTGCTAAACAACATAGAGAAAAAATAAAATTATTTCTTTAAGTAAATATCTGTCAGGATTTTGATAGTCTGACCCATTTAGCCATTTAAGTGAATTTATTTGATATTTTCTTTCTTAAAATTCCTTGACAAAAAATTAAGTAATTAGATCATTCTCAATATTGTTTTTAATTACCAGTATTCACTTTCATTATTTATTAATATGATATTCATTGCATACCTGAGTAAATATTATTCTTTCATAAGTCCACTGGTTAAATTATTCTATGTCTTTTATCACTAAAGGCGCAGACATGTTTGTACTCTGAAGTTCCTTCTCTACTAGAAGTAATTGAGGTTTTGAGTTTCCAAAAGGTTAACCAACCTATGAATTACCAAATAATTTCATCTCAGGGGGTCATTGTTCTTAAAAGTCACAGTCATTAGAGGTTATTATACCTTAACTACCTACCTTGGACTTGTTTTTAAATCATGAAGTATTAGAAAGCAAAATAAAAATTCTCACTTTTATCAGGGATTAGATTACCATAGGGTCAACATCTTCAAGGTAAGGGTGTCAGTGTCTGTGCTCAATTTTGTACTCAGCTTTGAACAGGCCCTAAATCGCTTAGAAAAAAAAAAAGTATCCTCTAACCCTTTTTTTGGAGGAAAATTCCCTAAATGCAACTACAAAAAAAAAAAAAAACACTAAAAATTTGGGGGGAGTTTTTGTGTTTGTTTTACAGTTAAAGACGATATTTGCAGACCTGAAATCATACAAATAAAATCACGCATAATAAAAAAAATTTTGATTAATGTATATAAAGAGAAGAGAAAGACCTCCTTTTTTACCTCTAGATTCAGAACAAGACTGGTAAAAGGGCAATACAACAGCTCTGCTTTTTCCTAATTCAGAAAGGATAATGAGATAAAGGGTAAAATTGTTTTAAATGGAACAAACTTCCATATTAATGACTTCACTATATATTATATACTGAGCTTCCTTTAATTGCATTTCTTATAAGTGATTGTTAAATGGATAGTAAATAAGTTAATCAATTACAATTCAAAAAGCATAAATACTATGATCATTAAGCACTATTTAGTCTTTTTCTCTAAAACGGATAAACTAGTGAAGTGTTTTCATGAGGGTTGTATGTGTTGTTAGCTTCAGTATACGGATTCTGCAAGAGTGTGTTGTTATAAGCTCATGCGTGACTGTAAAAGAGAAATCACCCCAGCATAGTTCTCAGGCAAAGAAGTTTTATTCAAGACTATTGCAATGGGAGAGAGAGATTAAAATCAACTCCACTGAAACAAAAAGTGAGAGAGTTTTTAAGCCCTGGAGTTAGCTAGTGGAAAAGTACAAGAGAACATTTGCAGAACTTTGGTCAATATAATGAGGCCATCTGTGTTTGCTGAGAGGTGCTTATGAAAGTTAGGTTCCTATCTTCCTACAAAGACTGGGAGATGGGGCACAATCTTTCTTGATGATTACGTTTCAAATAGATGGCTCCCAGGTACTTAAGAAAGATATTCTTGGGTTGAAGAAGATTTATACCTCGAAGGCTCAGAGAAAGAATTTACAATTGCAAGTTTCCTAAAGCAAATGCTCTAAGAAAAGGGAAGTCAGGGGACTATAGTCAGAAAGAAATCTATCCAATCGTTAGGCTGAGGGAATATTAAGGCAACCTTGGTCAATAACTATCCATGTTTACATATTTTAGTAAACCTGCATAGTCATATATTATTTTTATGTATGTGAAAATAATATTGACCTGGTCTATACCAATTAGAATTAGAGATGTTCTTATGACTAAAGGGCTTAAATTTATTAGTAAATAATACAGTATTTTCAAACATGAAATTATAGAATATCTTTGTATGTTATAGTTATCACATGCATGCTCTGGACACTGAATTACAACTACAGCATATTTCTATACCAGACTGAAGAAATATTGTATGAAAGGAAACTACATACTAGTTGTTTATTTCCAAGAAAATGTTCATTTACATTTACTGATTGAATAATCCATTTTATTAAAAATGTTATTAAAAATGTCATTTGGAACAATGAGTTGAGCTTTTAAAAGCAAGTAAAGAGAAGAGTTGCAAGAATAGCCTGAATATCAAAATTTTAAATAATTTCTGATACTTTTATATAACTTGAAACGTGTCAGTGGCAAATTTCAAGTTGAAGAAAGCTTCTGCGAACCTGTAATAGATAGAGCAGCTGCCATGCTGGGGACCCTGTCTTGCTCTGGGACAGACTTTCATTTTTCTCTCCTGGACTATTGAGTATGCTCTTTTTCTTGTCCCTTTTCTTTCCAACTTAAAGATTATCATTTCATTTGTGTGCCATCAAGATTCCAGATTTGTCCTTCTAAAATGTCAAAATGCAAGTCAACTCATTCTTTTATTTACTCACCCTTTAATACCTCTCCAAAGACTATTGTACAGTCCAAATATCAAGCTCTGTAGTGAGCCCAAGGAATTCCTCTCTTTTTAACCACTCAGCCTCAACACTACTACATCACTTTTTTGCTCAATCATCTTACCAAAATCTGATGACAAGAGGTTTTAGGCTTCACCACACTTAAAAATAAGACACTTGTTTGGAATGCAGATTTCAGGGCCCCACATCCAAATATTCAAATACAGCATGTCTGCACTAGACCCAGAACTCTGACTAGTTAACAACATCACAATGACTATGTTCAAAGAAGCCGTATAATAATACTTCCTTCAGAGTAGGATTAAAAGCTGAATGTGGTGATGGTTGACAGGACAGTGTTGAGAGTTATATATATTTTTGAATTGATTTGTTATTTACTTTCGATGCTGCACATATAAAGAAAAATACTTTAGATAATTAAAATAATAAAACAGGAAAACGACATTTAAAATTTTAAAACATCAACTTCTAAAAAGTCTTCCCTGACACAGACCCTACTCCCAATATCCTCTGCATTTCTTCCTTGCCTATGTAGCCTCTACACACGTTGATTGTTGCACTCATCACTTTGAATTGTAGTTACATTTTTTACAGCTGAATAAATTAGGGCTCTATCTATCGAAAATAGGAGGATAATGGGGTCATCCTTATAGCTCTAGCATTTAGCTCTGAGTGTGACACATTATGATTCTTTAATAAATGCCAATTTGTTTAAGATAGAGTTGACCCTTGAACAATACAGGTGTTAGGAGCGCCAAACAACTGCTTTTGAAAATCCACATATAGCTTTTGCCCTCTCCCAAAAAATTTAACTACAGTAATCTCTCGATATCCGTGGGGGCTTGATTCCAAACCCCCATGGATAGCAAAATCCGTGGATGCTCAAGTCCTTTAAATAAAATGGCATAGAACAATGCATACAGTCATCCTTCGACATCTGCAGATTTCTAAACATAGAATCCTGCTGTTTTTGATCCACAGTTTGTGGAATCACAAATATGAAACCCAGGGATATGGAGTGTGAGCTGTATAATTACTAAAAAATAATCCTTGTGTAAGTGGAACTGGACAGATCAAATCCATGTTGTTCAAGGTCTAACTGTATAAGCATACACTCCCAGAGCAAAGTAGGGAGGCCCTAAATCTTAATTCTTTTAGGGTAGCATAGCTTAGACTGGTAACATGGAGGCAGGGATTTTTATATGTCTTGTTCCATGTAATATCTTTAGTGCATAGGACAGTGACTAGCACAGAGTAGGTTGCTGTACATTTTTGTTGTCTAGTTAATGAAGGAGTAAATTACTAGCATAGCTATCCCTAGGATCCTGACATATAATGTTGCATCGAACTCATCCATTTTGTGGATTCTAATGGTCATTCTATTTCTCTATTGACCTATTTTTGTACTAACACAATATTTTTCCTTTAGAAAAATTCCCAGGTATATTGAAGGAAACAAAATACATTTAGAAAAGGAGCATACTGTAGAGTAAAAGAGGTTAACATAATACCTATCCATACATACTTCCAAGTTCTTTCATTAAAAGGACACCTGCAAGGCCTGTGATCTTACTGACAAACAAATGATCATACAGTTTCCAAACACCTTTTGTGAGCTTAGTATAATCAAAAATAACTTTTTTTTTTTTTGCCATTCTTCAAGAAAGGCATAACTTTGAATTGAGGGGCATTCATCTAGTAAAAATGAACCCTTTTAGATAGATATTTTGGTGTGACTACATTGAGCTTAATTTCCTAATCACCAAATTTACCAAAACTTTAGAAATAATTGACCCAAGTTCTACTTTTAAGAGAAATTTATAAAGATAGATACCAACTTAGAAATGTTTTTTTTTTCATGATGTACTAAATTTTTTCATTAACAAACCAGAAATGTTATTTAGATCTTTGTCTAGGTATTTATGTTTATATCTTTGTTTTTACAAAATCTTTACCTCCTCATTCTAGGTATTCTACCCAAGCAGTTTCCAATACTAGTTTACAGAATATCCATGACAAAATTTCACTACTCTGAAGCAAAAGGAAAACAAAAACAAAAACATATCATTATACTATCTCCATATATGTATATCAGGATGTAATTAAAAGTTGACAACCATACATTGGGCTCTAATTAGCCAAAAAATGATATGTTAAAATTTAATGTCTATACCTATTTATTATGCCTTCTTTCGACCTCATCATTCAGGGGACCCTAAAAACAATCAGTTATCACCCCTCCCTCATCATAAACTTGCCATTTTCCTGATGCTATGTCATAGCCTTAGCATTTAGCCTCTACTGTGCTCCTTTGTCTAGTTAAGACCCCTTTCCACTAAGATATGACTTATCTTATCTGATAAAAGCAGATGTATTCCTCTGTTTATATCTTTTTTCACCTGATGAGGGCCAAAATAATATTTAGTACATAAGTAGTGGGATTTTCTCATTACAAGATTTTAAAGGAAATGTTGGAAGCATGTGGGAAATACTGATGAAAAAAAATAATCTATTAGCTCGGAAAGTAAAAATACATCAGAATTACACTTCTTTACCATTTCTCTGCCCGAGTAAAACTACAATATTTGAAATTAAGACTTTTTATAAAAGTGTACCAGTCATCAAGATATGAGATCAGAAAAAAATGGCAGAGACTACAAAATATCTGAATTAGTGTTAATATTAGGCCTCCAGGTGAACCAAGCACACAGATAGTTTTGTCCAAATACAGTAGAATCAACTACACATTAAAATAGTTGAAATAAAAATGCACATATCCTGGTCTTAGTAGATGAAGAAAAGGTCTTTGTCATTAGGAGAATGATAGTAAAGAGAGAGGAGCCATACAGATGAGGTAAATAATATCAAATAAGAAGTCTCTGATTGTCCAAATAGATCCTCCTTATAGATTAACAATAATTGGTAGGAAGAAGTTTGCATAAGAGTAAAAATTGAGACTGTAGGAAAGAGAACAAGCTTGAATTGTTAGATGTGGCCATATGTATACTGAGTGTGTATTCTTGGAAACTGCTCAGGTGAGCAGCTGTGTTGGATTGAATCTACTGCTATGGTCGAATGAATATGAAGGAGGTAAATGTTCTACAAGCTTCCATTCCCCATCTGTCTCAGCTTCCATGACTTCTGCATAAATAGACTTTCTGGGAAAAAGGGATTTGAGTCAATTCTACTAACATGATAGTTTTAAGAATCTTCCTGCTCCTTAAGAAAAGCTTCTGGGATTTATCCATCTATACCTATGCATAGGCAATACCTAGAATACAGACTGACATATAATAGGTCTTTGAATATAATTAATTGACAAATAGAGTTAATCTTATTGACATAAGATTACAATGTTTTAAGCAAGAGAAATGAATCAGTGACTGAAAATTTTATGTATAATGACAAGTTTGGTGTTCTTTCACCTAAAATTACATCATGTAATTTCAGTGTCCATCCTTGCATACATCTAGGATTGATCAGTAGTTATGTCAACAATAAATAACAAAAAGAAAGCTAGTTTATTCGGTAATATGAGTTTTATATTCCGTTGATTTTCATGGAATGAGGAAATGTATACTAGTGGACAAAATCAATAAAATGAGACTTAGGCATATTTTAAAAAGAATTTCCCAGGTGATGTTAATGTGTAACTTTTAATTAGTTAAGAAAAACAGTGAAAAAAAGGTTTTATCTACATAGAAAATGGTAAAACATGATTTTAATCTTGCCTCTTTTATCAATTTTTTGTATAACTTAGTTCACTGTAATTTGCTAAGATTCCAGTTTCTTCATTTATCAACTAAAGAGTTGAGAGTTTGGATGTTTGGATGCATGGATGTTTGGGTATTAAATTAGGTAATCTTTACAGCCCCTTTTTGCTTAAATGTTTCAAAATTTTATGAGTAAGAAGTAACCAAAATGAAAGCAAAGAAGTATTCGGCCCATCTCCAAAAAGGAACTTTTTGTCTAATGACACAATTCCTTGAAATGGGAACTAAACGTGCAAGTCTTGAATCTCATGCATTGTGTTCTGTAATCCTCACTACTATAATAAGTCACCTTTGAGACTAATGATTACATATTTTGGCTACATATTTGCAATATACATGAGTGGATTTAAATGGCATGGGCAATGAGCATAAGATTTTCTGAAGATTTTCTGGTTAAGTGATAACTTTTGGCCACTGTCAGGGCCATGTAAATACAATAATGACAGATATAAAGAAAACTCTGTGGAAAGCACATAATCATATAGTCAGCTTAGGTGGTAACAAATACCCTCAAATCTCAAAGTTGTACAAAAAGCAGCTTCATTTCTCTTTCACACTACATGTAAACTGTAGGTTGATGGTGGCTGCTCTGCAGATTGTGGTTCTGTTCTATTACTCTTCTCTTTCATTAACCCAAGTTGAAAGAGCAGCCTCCATCAAGGTCATTAACTCATATGATAGAGGACAGAAGCAAAACTAACAAACTACATTAAAGGCTTTGCATAGATGTGATATCTGTCACATTCTACTGGCCAGCACAAGTCACAGAACCATGGCTAACAATGGACAAGGAGTAAATTCTAACTGTGGAGGTAGTACTAGCCATGGCTGGGCAAGGACAACGATGCACACTGCTATGACAACAGAGGGGGTATGAAGTGGCAAACAGTAACCTTGGAGCTGATACCCAGGCTTTCACTGTGAAGTTAATTAGCACCCTTAGACATTGTTTTCTATACACAGTGTCCCCACTTATTTGTCTTAGAGTGCCCACTTCCTGAAACTCTTGACTTTATAGAAGTGCTGGAGGTGGGTTCCAGTAAGAAAGAGAAGAAAGAGGAAGAGAGAGTTAGCAAAAACAGTATCCATGATTGTTAGTGTATTTTAGAGGTAGAATAGAATTTTGGATAATATATTTCATGCTTTCATCTGTAATATGAGCAAATAAAAAAAAAAAAACATGATGAAAGGCACAGGCATAGAGTTTTACTGATGGTAGTAGTTTTTCATTTTGATATCAGGTTTTGGGACTCTTGTGTTCTTTTGACCATAAAACAACCCCACTCACTTCTTGCTAGTCCCAGCCCATAACATAAGGCCAGAGATTCTTGTTTTTCACATTTCCAAATAACAGTAATTTTCACTAAAGAATGGTATACACTTCTTTCTCTCTGAGATGTGTTTGTTTATGCTGTTATTGGAAGTACACAAGTTGGAAAACTAAATCACCACCTGCTCAAAACCTACCATTTCACTTGAACAACTGAAAATGAGTTGAGCTCTGTAGAACCCCTCAAGGGCCTCAGATAAATTTCATCGAATTGTAATTGAATATTTTTATTTCAATCCATACAGCTACATGCATTGGTAAGATTGGGCACTCTCATCATCGCAATAAATTGTGATGTCTCATCTCTGAATTAAATTTAAATTGAATTTGAAAATACTTTCCAGCACATAAAAAGAAAGACTAAGGAAAATGCCTCATTTCTCTCCATCTTAAAAACTGAAGAGAATAGATTGCTGAGTATTTTATCTTTAGAAGTTCTTCTATAAATCTGAATTGAGAAATGTGACAAAAATCAAGCCATTTAAAATATTAAGAGAAAGGGGAGAAAAGAATGGTCAAAATGTTCAATTCATTTTCAGTGATTAGCTGACTATATTCTGATTTAAGAAGCATTAAAAAATAATTCTTCATTCTTTCTCCTGATATGTTATGAAATAGATACAATGATCATAAAATGATAAATTTTTAAATATGTCTCTTGCTCCTTTAAAAAATAAAATTTAAAAAGTAGCTGGCCTGTCATAGTAGGTGCTGCCTTCCAAATTTCCAAAGTGCGGGTGTCCCCAATGCCATAATTAACTTAAATGACTATCTTTCTGCCACTATGACAAAGGTGGGACAATTTATACAACTACTATCTATCTTGTAAAGAGTTTATAAATCCCTTACTCATGATTGGCTTCACTTACTGATTAATAGACACTTTCTATTTCAGACTTTAATTAAAAGCAATAAAAGCAGTCAACTGTAGGCCATGAATGTGTTGATGACAAAAAAAAAAAAAAAAAAGTGCCATTAGAGAGATGGAAGATCAAGCACTGAACAAATTTAGTGTGAAGCCTTGTAAGTAGATCCATATGCCTGTGCTTAAAACCTCTCTGAGTCACAATAGCGGAGAATTGCACAGATAGAGTTAAATAGCAATTAAAGTAGAACCTCAGTTTTAGGCTAAATCTGCTTTAATTTAAGAAAAACCCACACCATCTTTTTTTCTGTATTTATGTGATTGTAAAAGTTAGTCAAAACAAACAAACAAACATACAGACAAACAACTTTCAAATGAGCAAACTCTAGCCTGAACATTTTGTTATAAGATACAAATTGCTAAATTAATTTTATTGTATCCGAAGAGTAATTTAATAGAAATCATTGAACATATGTCATGGGCTATTGTGATTTCTAGAGAAAATTCAAGCAAATGATTGTTGATTCCCAAAGTATTACACTAATTATTCACTTACCACTCTAAGATATTTATCTGTACTTGAAGCCATATGACGTATAGAAAGTTGGCAAGTACAGATGAAATGATATTATCAATGCACAGGAGGATGTAAGTTATGTGAGCTTTGCTTTTTATCACATTTCCTCAGCTATCTCTGAGCACTTGAGTGACAGACAGAGCAGCAATTGCGGAGGAATCCTTAACATCTGACATGCACATTTGAATATTGACAAAGATGCAAGTACATCCTTACTTTCCCAAGATTCTAAGGCACATTCTTTACTGACACATCTGGATCAAACCCAAATAAGAAGTTCAGAAAGTGTCTAAGCTTAGTTTGTCTTTCAAAGAAAAGCATCTTTCTCGGCCCCCCTGGGCAGAGTCCTGTAGTGTTCTGGCATGATGTAAGGCCCTGACTTTTCAGGCTCAGTGTTTTGGCCCAGAAGGCAGACAGATACCAGCTTAGCAATTTAAGAGGGCAGCATTACAAAGGTTTGAAAAATGAAATCTAGTCTGACAGGAAAAACATTAACATATGAGTTTTATAGCCTCTCCCCTTTCAATTCCCATTAAAAATAATTCTATTTTTGCCAGTTCTTTTCAAGTTCTTATGTGTAAATTGGAAAAATTAGGGTGGGAGATGTGAGAAGAGTGAAACTGAAGAAACCAAACACAAATTGATTTTGTTGGAAAAGGCAGCAGATTACTCCTAGAAAAGAAAGGATATAGGAAGTGAAACTGGGGATAAACATAAAAGCAGCACTCCTGTGCTTTAAAGGCAATGGGGAGATGGGGGAGCGGGTTGAAAGAGCTAGCACAGCTTTGCTGAAGGGAGTAGAGTATGGGAGGATGGAAAAGAAAAGAGAACTTTCAAATTTTTTTTATTAAAATCTTTTTCTATGTCTATAATATTTAAAATGTTAGAAAATTTTTCTTTAGATATAGTCTGTTTTATTTTAAAGTAATATTTTATAAATTTGTTCAAAATGGGCAGTAATTTATACAGATTTTGCTAATATAATAATAAATGCAAAGTCCCTCTCTTTTTAAATACATGAATCTCAAATTCTAGTGAATTCTTAAAAATACCACAGACTTATTCATTCTAGTCACTCAAAACATGAGAACAGTTTAAACTATATTTCAGTGTGAGGTTTTAAGATGTTGAAGCACATCAATATTAGATATTATGGGGCAGTTTATCTTTCCTGCTAAGGAAAATGACATTTTCATCCAATTATTACAGTACTATAAATTAGAATTAGAAATGTCTAAACCCATATTTGTGTTCTCCTAGAAATGATGTTATGCTATATTATAGTTTCTATAACCTTCATTTTAGTTGTAAGATACTATGGTTTGATTTTCCTGAAACATAGAAAAGCCTATTTTTTCTCATTATATTCAGTTAAATTATAATAATGCAATTTTTGCTGATTATTCTATCATCTGTTCAGAAGTCTATTAAAATCCTAATATTAGCAATCAGGTTTCTTTTTGTAATTAAAATGCATCTCTTGCTTCTTTTCATTTGATCAGTAGATAGTTCCTATTTGCATATAAAATCTTTGTGATATAAATTGTAAGCAATAAGTGAGAAGAATCCTAGACCTAAAAAATATCTTTCTAATTATAAATTTGTACAAATTCTAAATCACAAGCAATTCAGACTTATACCTATATCATTTGAACCAAGACAAAATTAATCCATAGATTTATCTATTTTTTTTATGTTACATTATCTTTATGCTACTTATATAAATTCTGAGTATGTTTGATAGAATCAGAAGACCTGTGTTTAGTATAGACCCTTCCTCCTAATAAATGAATATCAACGTAAGTATGTCAGTTTTCTCACCTGAATTGGAGTTAAACTTGTAGATGCCTAATGTACATATATTTTGTGAAGTTTTTACAACATTGTGCATGAAAAGCTGTTGGTACTCAGCACAGGGACCAACATATGTCAAACTCCAATAAATAAAATTAAGATGTTATTTTCACAATAAAATAACTGTCTGCCTTGCTTTCTAAAGCCTCATAGAATGAAGTGTGATAATTCAATATTGATGCTACTAGCTACATAGCCATCATCAACATAAACAAATGTAGAATACTCACTCTATGTGGACACTAAAACCCCTTCACTAGGTCTAGGATTAGAGTGTCTTGACTTTCCCACAGATTTACATATTATCCTCCCCAGAGAAATATTCACAGCAAACACCTCCATGAATTTTGGAAACTAGACAAAGAAGTACACTTCTCTCTCTCCCTCTCTCTCTTCTCTCCCCATATGAACTGATTTTTTTTTTTGGGGGGGGGAAGGGATGGGATTTATTTACAATCTATTTTTTCAATAAAAAGATGAAGATATTCAATGTTCTCACTATAATTGTACTTCCCTGAGACATTAGTATTAAATAGAGTTGCTAGTTCAATCAAAAAAATATTAATTACTCTAAACACATATCTAATTATCACTACTGTTATTGCTCTCAGCTGTTATTCTTTAATAAGATGTGCACTGTTCTCTCTTCTGAGATTGGTGTCCATCCTTCCCTGCCCCCTTAGATGAGACAAAAAAAGCTAGTAGGGGCTGGAGCTGGGGGAAGAGCTAAGGGGGAGGTGAAATATCCTTCCCTGGGAAGATGAGGCTCTAGGTAAATTCTTTGTCTAGGAGAATTGCCTTTCTTATGGAGAATACTTGGGACGTATTTCCTTGTGGCTGCTCTTCACCTTTAATGCCACATCCACAAAGGAGTCTTTTTTGGTTCTTCACCACAAAAATGCAGTGAGACTCCTGGATGTAAAACCCATGCACGTATAGGTGTCCTTCCAAGAGTTTCTTATTCTCATGCCAATACACACTTAGCCACCAGAAATGTGTCAAAATTGTCTTTTAAATGTTTCTACCATTTTATCTTTCTAGAGCAGCATCTCTTCCAGCTAAGTAGATCTTAACTGTGACTCTTGATTTGTTTATCTATTCAAAGTTCAGGTTGTGACTAGTCCTCAAAGCTCAGTTTTCTGATAGGCCAAAAAATAAGAAATTTTCAGTTTGTCCAGTTTTTTTTTTTTTTCTCCTGTCATAAGGTCAGGAGAGATGACTTCTGACCTCTTTACATGTCGGAGCTGAAACTGAAAATCTCAACAAAGTTATAAACTACATTTTTTCATCTTTATTTTAGGTAGTTTTATTTGAAATTTAGAGAGTGATGTATTTTATCTGTTAAAGTTTATTTAGTTCATTGCAAACTTAGATATTTGAATTTTAACCAAATCTACAGTTACCAACATTTTCAAGATTAAAGTGTTGAGTACAAATTTAAAAATAAATAAAAATAAGCAGCAAAATATTCTTTTCAATTTTGGAAATAGATTAAAATAAAAGTTATGCCTAAAATACTGAATTTACTATTTATATATTTCTGGTTCCTTTAGGCCTGATAATATATAAGCACAAATAATTTAGTTCAGTATTATTAGAAAAAATAATTCTATTTCATAATCCCTCTGAGAACATCAATGGAATAGTAATAGCTTTCTAACAACAACCGAAAATAATATATATAAAGTTTATTTCCTGAGTGAAAACATGTCTCTAAACCTATATAAACCTAATATAAATATAAGTACATAATATAACATAAATAAATACAGTATAAATTAAAAACTTGATCATGTTTTTTCTAAATCTTTAACTTATTTTTAAAGAGCAATATTAGGCATAAAGCTAAATATGTTCTCTCTCTTTTCTTCTCTCTCTTTTTCTCTCTCTCTCACCCTGCCTACTTATTGTTCATGCTCTCTAAAAATCTAAAAGAGTCAAAATAGTTTTAATAAAGCCACTATAAGCTGGTAGTCATTTCTTTATTGTTTACATATGAAAAATCAGAGAAAAGAGAAAACAAAATGGAAGCTAAGCAGTGATACATGAGTATTATTTTTAAAAAAAATTATTGCCCATAAATATTAGTTTAGTTTTACCCTTCAATTGTCTAATAATGTCAATAGTAGAGAAAATGGAAGATATTTGCCATTTAAAGCCAAGGAAGGCACAAAAATAATAGTGTAGCAGGTCCTCTTTCCTCTCAAGGGGCTTGGCATACTTCACGAATTATAGAGAATGAATCTCTGTATGACATCTGTTCACATATAAAAATGTTTCAAAAAGGATGTAGAGGTTTATTATCATCATTATCATCATCATCATCATCATCATCATCACTGTCATCGTTCTCTTCCTGGACTGTGAATCCTTTTTTCTATATCTGGAAATTTCTCCACTTTGAGCATTTGGAGAATGATGAGCCCAAGACTTACAAGAAGAGGTACTTAAGAGATGACTTCAGCTCAGCCAAGCAGGCACTTCTGCCTAGGGTTTCGAACTAGAATCTATTGACATGCTGCAGGAGCCATGAAAGTAGAAGTGGGAGCGCATTCAGTGGAAACAATGTCTGGGAAATCAGTGGGAAGTCTAGGCAGCAGTGGCAATGGTGGTTAGACTATGACTTTCCAGAGTAGAGTAGAAAATACAGCAGTTTTCTTATTGAACCAGGCTTGAGTTTGTCTGTGCTTCTACCTGCAAATCTTCTCTCTATTTCCACTTATTTTTAACTTGCTACTTCAGCTACTCTTGTGACTTTATGCTGTCCCATTATCATTTTCTTAAAGCAGCCTGAACTATGTTTAATTGCTCACACTAAGAAGCATCACTAGTATTGAACCATGACTAATATGATTGTTTTTAAATGAACAAAAGTTTTAAAATTAAATTAGTGGCCACATCTTTTATGATACCAAACAAATGAGTATTCTTTAATAATATTTAATGAAATTTCAATATACCAAAGGAAGCACAGATTTTCATTATGGGTAAGAAAAAAAATAGAAAAATATATGCTGCTGCATTTTTTTCTCTTTTTCTTCTTTTTGTTTTACCTTGAAAATCCTATAATGAAACAGTCCAAAATGAAATATAAGACAGTGTTGAAAGGTGGGACTCCCAGATCAGACAGCATTCAAACAGTTACTGGGGAAGAGCAGAAAACAAGTAAAAATAGCTTTGTTTCTAATGATGAAACTAGACCAAAGCCAAAAGGATGTCTCATAGCTGAAGTGTACTAAGGTGAGAAGAAACCATGATGCTACACAGCACATACAATTGGAACATGAAGACTAGGAAGCATGAACCAAGATAAATTGAAAATTATAAAACAAGAAATAAAACATCTAATCATTATGGTGCTTGTGTTAATAAAATAAAGTGGACTGGAGTAGGACATTTGCTGTCAGGCAACTACAAAATGTTCTCTCCTGAAATGACAAACTCAGCAAAAAAAAAAAAAGAGTGGCTTTAACTGTGGAAGATGTAGCACAGGTAGTTAGGGACTATGATGCAAGTTCCAACTGAATAATATCAATCAGAGTTCTAGGAGAACATATTAATACAACCATTGCTAAAGTCTGTGTTGCAACTACAGAGGCTGAAAAAGGTTAAATAGAAAGCTTTTACACAAGTATACAAGAAGAAATTAATCACACACCCAAAAAAGGTATGCTGGTAATTATAGGTGATTGGAACACAAAAGTAAGAAATAAAGAGGAATCAAGTGTTGTTGGAAAATTTGGACTGGGGATCAGAAATGAAGCAAGAGATCAGCTTGTAGAGTTCTGTGGAGCCAACAACTTCTCCATCACAAACAACTGAACAAATGACTGTATACATGGACATCAACAGATGGTCAAGAGAAATCAAAGAGACTATGTAATTGGAAGCAAGAGATGGAGAAGCTATATTCTCTTCGCCACAATAAGACTAAGAGAAGACTGTAGCATTGACCACAAAATGTTAAATTCAAATTTTAGAGTAAAGCTGAGATCACTAAAAGAATCATATTGCTAAAATATAACATAAATAATATACCTGATGAATTCAAAGTCCATGGGGGGGGGAGAAAAATAGATTTATACTGTTAAATTTATATGATTGAGAACCAGAATGACTGTGGACTGAAGTTAGAAAAAAAATTATTAAGAAAGAATGGGAAGAGGGTGACTCCACAGTGTAGTGGTTAGCATGTCTGCTTTACACGCTGGTATGCCAGGCCCCTGGGGTGTGGCAGGCCCCTGGGGTGTGCCAGGCCCCCAGAGTACGCCAGGCTCCTGGTGCACTCTGTGAGTGTGTGGGAAGAGATGTCCCACCTTCAGAGATTCAGTTCTTAAGGGGAAATAGCAACATCCATAGGTCAGGTGGAGAAAGTATAAGGGGGGATTTAAGGGCAGGGGGAGGGGCGGGTGGTGAGAAAGAATGGAAAAAGATTGCCAGAAGTAAAAATGAAAGAAAAATCAAGATACATGACAGAAGAATCATTAAAATTTGTTAAAGACAAGCAAGAAGCAAAAGTAAAAGCTTACAAAAACAGAATTAGAAGCCTGAAACTAGTTTTCAACAACTATCACAGAGAGATAAAAAGAACTATTACAATAGTCCATGTAAGATAAAAGAGAACAACAGAAAAGGAAAAACGAGAGCTCTCTATCAGAAGAGTCAAGAAATAAATCTAGACAAAGAATGCTGAATGGCTAACAAGGAAGAACATTATGTGGTCAGAATAAAATAAAGGAAACATGGAATCCTGAAAATTGATACAGAAGAGATAAAAAATACAAGAAGAGATGACAGATATCCTTGAAGAAGATTTCTATGAAGAAGAATGTGCAATTCTAGAAAGTGAAGTGAAAGCTGCCATGAAAGTATTGATAAAATAAAGCACTAGGGGATAGTGATAGAATTATTCTAAGCCACAGAGACTGAATCTGTGAAAATCCTAACAAGAATATGTCAACAAATATGGAAGTAAAATAATGGCCTAAACTGGAAACTTTCAATATACATTCCAGTTTTCAATACAGGAGAAGCCAAGAAGTGCAGTAACTATAGGGCTATTGCTCTAATTTCTCACACAAGTGAAGTGATGCTCAAAGTGATGTAATACAAGCTCTGCTTTATATGGAACAAGAAACCCCGGATAACTAAACAGCGTTCAGAAAAAGAAGAGGCACTCAAGGAAAGTTCAAGTTGCTATAAAATAATAAAGAAATTAATTCTTATTGAGACTATGAGGAAAGAGTCTGTTGAAAAAGATGTCTTAAATATAAGATAAGAGTTAAATGAAGAGTGATTGGAAGAATGTTCCACAGACAGTAAAGAACAAACACGAAGTACTTAACGATTAAATATAAGATCATCCCAGGAATAAAAAAGACTCATGTGAAGACACGCTGAAAAGAAGCCATCTGCAGGCCAAAGAGAGGCCTCAGAAGGAAGTAATTCTACTAGCATATTGATCTTAGATTTTTAGGTTCCAAAACTGACTGTGAAATAAATAAATAAATGTGTCTTTTAAGGCAACCATACAATAACATTTTGTTATGGTACTCCTAGAAAACTAATATAAATACCAAAATGCTTCGCCAAGAATAGGGTCTACCCTGAAAAAGATCATATTAGTTTTAAAAATTTAAGCTGATGATACACATAGTTAGATTCAATTTATAGAGAAAAAAAATGTGATGGTTATTGGAAAATGTTCTAAAACTAAGGAAGACAGAAAGTAAAGACCTTATTTGTGTTGAGTGTCAGAATCAGTGTAACGATAGCAGAGAGGATACAAGGGAATAGATTCAAAAGTATTCAGAAACTGGAGTCAAAATACTTGATGTAACACTTTTTCCCCCTTGGACAATATCTTGGCCTTTACCAGGTAGATTAGGAGGAATTTTCTTAACTGGTGATAAAAGGAGATAATTATAGAGGTTATCTCAACTTTGGCTCTTCAAGTGAAGTTATCAATGGACCATCTAATGGAGATGTCCAGTAAGGACTTGTAATATTCTTTAAGAATCTGTCAATGAACCTTGTAATTTGAGAAGTAAAGGGTTTGCTATTAATATAGAACTATGGTTGTTCATGTATATTTACAAGGCTATTTCAAGAAAATGTTTGCATACCACTTTCTCGTCAAGTCTGAGAAAAATATTTTCCAGAAATTGTGTCATTATCACTTTTAGAGTCTGGAAAAAGTATTCTTTTTGGAACAGTTTGGTAAATTGAAATCAACAAATGTATTACATGATATCATACGCGCGCATACACACACACACACACACACACACACACACACACACACACTACACTAAGCTAAATTAAGGTTTTGTCCTAGAAATAACAAAAACAAAACAAAACAACCACCACAAAACAGAGTAAAGTAATGGAAAGAACTAAAGAGACATGTCTTGCCAGGAAATGTCAAAGGAGCAGTGGTCATAGAGGACTAATGTGAACACAGAAAACCTCAAGGATTAGGCTTCATTTTACATGAATTTGAACATGGATAATTGGCTAGTCAGAAAAAATGGAACATTTAGAAAGCAGGAAGAGAATATCCCAGGTGGTCATGGTAAAAATTTAATGTTGAGAGGAAATAGGAGATATGGTTTGAGAGAGACTGAAAGGTTTAAAATTATAAGAGACTTTCTCAAGAGAAATTATACATAATAAGTAGTTGAAGGGAGACTGAAATTGCACAGCTCTGCTTCTAAGCTCAGGATGTGTGTTTTTAGAAGAATACACATGCACCCTTCTGTCTCCTTTGTTCTTTTGCTACATTGGAATTATGTTGTAGGCCATGTAAATAGTGGGAAAGGTGGCTAATGATCCACGGATGAATACAGTTATATTTGCATGAAGTGATATGGGACAGTGATCGCAACCTCTGTTAAAATATTTGTTTTAAATTGACATTGGCTGAAACATAATATTATATAGCCAAACCATATATGTTATAAAACATTCCAAGAGAAGAGATACACTGAGAAGCTGCTACATTTGATCACCATCTAAGGAGTTAATTTAGTTGGTATCTGTCCAACAAACTATAAAGTCAGGATTGTAGGATTTAGAAGCATAGCTTAAACACAAATATCATGAGATCCAGTACTATACTGGGTAAATGGTCTAGAAGAAAATTAGACCTAGCTATATTAGGGCAATATATCTTCTAGACAATGTATCTTTGGGCTGTATAAAAAAATGACACACTTCCAAAGGCACACAGGCTTACCTCTGGAAGAAACAATGAGTTTATTTCTTTAATAATTTTAATTATTAAAATAAGCAAATATTTCAAGTTTACCTTGTGTATTGTATTCTGCTTACAAGATCTCTGAAACTTTATACAAAGTGTTGTCTTAAAAATACTATTATGGGCAATGTCATTCAAAAGTGAAGCAGTGGGGTCAAAATTTTTTCTGGTAACAGGTGGTTGTAGGATTACTGGTTTAAATTTATGTTGACATGTCTCCTGCTCTTGAAGCAAACATAATGCTGTGGGTTTTTTTCTGCTTTAATATCTAGTTAGTATTAAAGGCCTATGTATTGCATATTATCCTTTTAATTTACAAAAATAAGCTCATCAAAGTAGCAAAACCACATCCTGTGTCTGAGTACCATAGGATGAGAAGAGAGCTGAGAATGTGCAAAACCTCTGATGATTGATACATTAGATTAGATTAGATAGATGATAGATAGATGATAGATAGATAATGGTTAGATAGATAGGTGATAGATGATGATGATGATGAAAGATAGATAGATGATAGATATATAGATGGATAGATAGATAGATAGATAGATAGATAGATAGATAGATAGATGATAGATAGATAGATAGATAGATAGATAGATAGATAGATAGATGATAGATAGATAGATAGATAGATAGATAAATTTGAGCCTAGGTGAAACTTTTAGGCACTTCCAAGTGACTTGTGACCTGAAGCAGATTTTATAAACAGATGACAACCTAGATCAGCTATACCACATCTGACTTGCAGTTATGATCATTAGATAAATGTTTATTGCTTTAAGTCATTCAGATTTGTAATAGCTGTTACACATCATTATTGTGACAATGGATAATTAATATTTGAATTGATGACTGAAGAAAGATTGATAAATCTGAAATGAGAATAGAGTTCACAAGATGTTTAAATAATTAAACCACAAAATCAGACAAAAGAAAAAAGAAAATTAGAATAGCATGACTAAAATATGGATTGTTTAAAGTAATAAAATTAAACTGAATAAAATCTCAAATCAATGTGTTGAGCTATTACATATGTGAAGAAACTAGATTTCTTTTCAAACAAACAAATAGATAGTCCATCTGTGTGGCAAAAACACCACCAAGAGACCTGTCTCAGTTTCTCACATTTACACTGACATTGAAACCTATATCTCTGCTATTGCACATGAATTGACCATTTAACTTTGTCCTAAAATAAGAAAAATGGCTATTAGATTTAAGTAGAGCACAGAATGAAATTGAGTAGTCCATCTTATCTAGACTGAATCCTATAAAGAAGTAGTAAAATGACAAAACTATAAGAGTGGGAGAAATCTTAAAGAAAGAATAGAAACCCGTTTCTTTTTAACAAACAATATCCTCATAGCCTGAATCTGCTTTGTTAGCTGAGACACCCAATTTCTTGACATATTTCACTATGTAAGTTCATCAATCTTGATGATTCAGCCAAAATTTTTAAAACTGAAACACAAGCTAATTAAAGTGGATCCTGCCCTATTTAGCTGGATTACAATTTTGGTCTGAAAACCATATTACCTTTCAAGCAAGAAATTTGTTATAGCTCTAATCTCAAAGGTTTAATACTGTTCTCATATTTTGTATATATTGTCTATTTGGAAAATCACTTTTTTTTCTTTTTTTGTTTTGTTTTGTTTTTTAATTCACACAATGATATTTACTGAAGGCTTGCAAGCATATATGGAGCAAGTGAATAAGTGACTAAAAAATAAGTAAAGATTTCTGTGGTACCTGTTCTCAAAGAAAGTATAAATCAGTGAACAAAGAATAAATACATAGAATTAAATTTATTGTTACAAAAACAACAAGATAAAATTGCAAGGTAAGAGAAAGGAAAGATCATTGTATGATTCAGAGCTGTGGGATCTTGTCACAGAGAAAGCATAATTTTATATGACCTTTGAAAAAGGAACTTGATATGATTTCTGCAGAGAACCGAAAAACCGTCTATGCTGGTATAGTGCAAGGTGAAAAATTGTGGATGTGGAAGTATATAAGGCATGCAGAGGTAGTTGTGATATAGCTAATTTTGCTAGAGTAAATGTTGCTTCTGAATAAAAGTGACCAATAAAACAGAAAGCATATCTAAAATAAAAGCTCAGACAGTACTATTAGGTTCAGAGCGCTGATTGGTATCTACAGAATAGATACCAATTTAGCAGTTTCCAGAATCTGTATGCATTCAAAAGTTCATAAGGTCTGAGAGCCCTCCGTTACATTTCAGCTAAGGCAGCTGACTCTCTCAGGTATGCAAGATTCAATATCCTGAAAATCCCCTAGTAACCAAAATAGATCAGTCCAGTCAGATGATGAGTAACTGTAAGTGTCCTTCACCTCAAGGTAGAACAGATACCAAGATGTATGTGCTATGCTTTGGAGGTCTCTGTTGGAGTAACTCGAAGCTGGGAGTTTACCTGGACTCAGAATCAAGAGGGCTTTCTTCCTTTTTCTCCCTTTCTACCTTCTTTTCCCCCTCCTTCCCTGGCTGGATTACCTGGATTAAATTTCTCAAAAAATCATTTATTTCTCCCTGAGCTGTCAACACATGGCCTGCTTCTGGGGAACCTGACCTAACAAAGTGCGAGAACCAAACTTGAACTCAGGATTATTTCACTCCAAACCTCTGTTCCTAACTCCATAAGACATCCTGATAAAATGTGTAGGGATGGATAGTCCTTTGACAGCTGGCTCACTTAACCCTATAGCACCCCATGGCTAACCTCTCACTAGCTCTCTACATTAATATCACAATAAAATGTAAAGAATCTAAGAGGCTAATATTAAACCACAGTGCTTCCTGGGCTACAGAACAGCTCTGGGTCAAGGAAATTATTAATAAAAATCCTGAGTCAGGACTTGGACACTTATTTTTTCAGAATCTAATGGTCTTTATTTGAGACAGTGAACTTGTCATTTGCCTGATATTCAAGTGGAATATGTAGTAGGCATTGGGAAAGCAGGACACAGTTTCCAAAGAGGTGAGAACTTTCCAATTAAATCTTCTTTGACTTTCATATGTAGAGCTATCAAATCTCTAATAAAATTTACCATCTCAATAAATATAGTTGGAATGGCAGCAAATTCACTAAATTAGAGAACCAAGGAGCTTAAATTGAAAGAACTTGGGTGACAGTTTAAGAAAACAATTTAAAGGATAGTCAGCAGCACGAAAAAAGAGAATTGAGGACCTTTGCTGTTTGTGGATGTTTACTCTTTAGAGAAAAAAAGAAAAAAGAAAAAGAACACTACTTTGAGAATATTCTGTAGTTTATATTATATTTTATTACATTACATGTTTAAAATTATAATGATTTCCAAAAACTTTAAAGTATATTTTTGTTTATGTTTACCTTTACTCAACACATTTCTAAATACCTTGTGAGATTTTATTTAATGTAAATTTGTAATCTTTAGTCTTCTTATTAGATAGCTTGATCTTTATATCCTATAGGGAGAAAATTTCACTGCCTACTGATGGCAAACGGATGAAAACTCAGGTACCAGTGATTCTCCCTCAGCCTTAGAGGAGAATATTTCTCACAGAGTCTTTTAGATATAGCTCATTTGTATAGCAATCAGCCAGGTTTTTTCATAGATTACTATTCGTCAAACATTAAAAACCCTCCTTAAATTATACTACTGGATTTATACAGGGATCCCATTAAGAATTTAATCATTTAATTTAATCTAGAAAAAAGTATGCCCCATACTTCTCATTACAACCAAGGTCATGTTTATGTCCCAAGAAGAATAATAACAAGATCAAACCTTGTGGACAGATACTCATATACTAAAAAACAGAGATCCTGGGCTCTCTGGAAAATAATGTGCTTCCAGAAAATAAACCAAACTCCAATATCTATTTTACTGCCTTGTGAGAAGATTCATTCACTGTTTACATGACCCCTGGGAACACTCTAAAGACCAAATAAAACCATTAATTTTTCCTTGAGTTTAGTCAGAATATTAAAGATAAGTGATATAGGAGAATAAAGGCATGAAAATAAAACATCTAAGATGAAAGCTCCAATATTACATCTCACTAAGGAATTCTCAGTGAGAAGAGCAAAGTTAGTATGGACACTGGACCCTGTCTATCCATTACAGGTGTTGCTGAGAGGAAAGAAGACACTTGCAATTCTTTGCTGAAATGGGTGAGTGGGATGGAACTCGCTTGAACAATGTCATGCCCTCTCAAGAGGCTTTTTGATGCTGACCCCACACCCAAGTTGTCAGGGCTGCAAAGCATAGTGAAGAGTAGCAGGGTATATTATCAGGTCTAGGTACTAATCACTGCCAAAAAGGTTCATGTAGATCAGTAAGGAAAAAACAAATTTAAAAAACATTCTGAACAAGTGGTCATATTTTTACCCAATTCTTGCCTGAGAAAAATGGACATGAGTCACAATCACATTGAAGTTGAAAAGTACTTAATAAAAGGATTGCTTCTGAAATAAGTGAAGTGCCCAAATGTGTATTTTGTGGAAATCATATTATTAATTAGAGAATAAATTTGGGTATGAGCTTGTGTCTACTTAAATATAGAGCTTTACCTCAAAGACCACTCACCAAAGAAGCACTGTAAAAGGGAGTGATATCCATCACCTAAACTGTGTTCTTCTCTGTTTTGAAACTCTCCATCCCTGCTTCCTAGTAAGGGCAAAAACACAAATGATTCAGCTAGAACTCATGTGCTTATCCATTTGTCCATCCATGCATGCCTTGCATTCAAATGAGATTTATAATTGCTTCTCACTCAATTATCCTCCACATTTTCTTTCTTTCATCATTTAATAGGTAAGTTTAGGTTACTGTATACTCTCCAGAGTTCCATACAATTATAATATTTTTTCTTCCTTTTGAGAGCTATGTCATACTTTGAACTAGCTCTCAAAGTTTTCCCAGTACACAAAAGATCAGCTACATCTATCTCAAGACAACTGATGCTACAGCTGTGTAGATTTGAGGGCGAGAAGCTGATAGCACCAGAGACCATTAACTTTCTTTTCCAAAATCACCTTTCTCATTAGATTTGAAAAATGTGTTTGAGAATAGCAGCTATGGCAGTCGACTAGATAAAATTTCAGAAAGATAGTACACAAAAGTAAAGGTGAGACAAATTGCAATGATAAGGTGTGTCAGCAGAGGGCTGATGTTGCAAGAATATAGTGTCTTTGTATCTGTAGCCATTCATTAAGCAAAGTTATGTCAGTGCTGTTGGCATAGAGAAATGAGGACTCCAATATACCCAGTAGCAACTGAACATAATTATTGTTAGCTCTGGACTTCTGTATCCTTCCCTCAGACTACTCACTGGCACTATTATGTTTCATTGAAAAACTCATATGTCAGAAAAAATTATTTTGAAAATAATTATTTTCAGTACTCTACTAAATGATTCATAATACAGAAATAGATATTCATTCTACATTATAACATTAATGATTCGTACACAGGGAGGCAAAATCTGATTATTAACCCTGAATAAAGATGAAAGTTCAAAGGTGTCCTATTAACATAGGAAACATAGTTATAGGAGATAGAAAAACAACACTTAAAATTTAAAAATCCTTGTAATTTTAAACTATTTTCATATATACATATATATATGTACATACATGAACATACCATTATTTTGCAATAATATAGATGTTCCTTATTTTACCAAGGAAATAGTGGCAAATTCCTGTTGATAAGAGAAATATCGGCATAACTCACAAAAAAGTATAGTAAATAAGACAGATTCTTATCTAAGAGGATTTTCTAATTTTTGAGTCTTTTACTTGGAGAATGTTTAGAACTCTGTCCATGAACTTGCTCTTGGAAAGGGAAGTACTTTCAGACTAAACCTGTGTAAAAGAAATCTAATGTAAACACATTCCATTTGGGAAGATTAGAACTATCAAATGTGATTGTGGACAAAACAGAAAAGAGTTCTATGCCTCTCCAACGACACCACCTTCTGTTTGCATACTCACATATGCTGACTTCTGGTAGGTCTCTCCGCTCTTATCTCAGGTTAAGCTATTTTGCAGTGGCCCTCCATACTTTCGCACATACTTTAAAAAGTTCCTTTTGCAAATGAACTTTCCCATGTATCTGCTGGATCGTTACATGACACCGCAAAGACGGTATAATAGTGTTTACCATCACAACACACAAATTAAAAAAAAAACACACACACACAAAACACCTTAACTACACATTTCTGTCAAGTTAATGTTTCATTTCTCTGCTCTCTTTGAAAGATGCCATAGTCTGTTAGAAACGGAACCTGAAGAAAAGCTCAAAGGCTAGTGCTTTCATAGAAGGTGCTATCTCAGGCAACAGAGGGAAGGGAAAAGCAAATGAGAAAAAGGAATGGAAATAAATATATTATATATTATCAGGCAGCTTCATAAGGAGACATAGCTGATTGCTTGGTTGCATAGAATAGCTCTGGCAGGATGAAAAGAAACACCAGGTATGAGAACCACCCATTAAAAGGAGGATGGGAGGAGCATTTATCTATGGTTTCCCTTATAAACCCTTTTTCTCCTTGGCCAAGATTGTTCTCACAGACTGTTAATTCCATCATACTTTTGTTTGTGTCACTTGGACCTTTGGGAAGCCACTGGGAAATCAGATATCCCTAGTCCCTAAAGTGTGGAACTTCATCTGAGTCCCAGAGTAATGGCTGGAGTCTGGGTCACTGGGTCAGGTATGGTCAGGGTGGCAGCATAACCTTGGCTCACTCGCTATCATAGTGAAAGGAACTTTTCTACAGATGGTGTTTACCCTGGGTGAAGACCTAATGGCCTTGATTCCTGGTAAATGATCGCAGTGATTATAGCAGTGGTGAGTTATATAAGACCAAGCTGCCAAGAGCCCAAGAAACAGGTAAGGTGAAGTCAATCAAAAGGTCTGCATAAATTGTGTCTGATTGAAAAGAAAATTGTACTCATTCAGTTCCACCACTGTATAAAACTGCTCTTATCAATGGTCTTCAAAATGCCAACAACTCCAATGGGCAATCATTGCTTCTCATCTCTCTTATCCTCTCAGCAGCGTTTTATCCAAAAGATTGTTATTTCATCCTAAAATCACTTTCTTGCCTTCTCAAAGACCATATTCTTCTCATTTCCTGCCCCCCTTTTTACTATTTGATTTTTTTCTCAGTCTCTCTACTGGTAATTCCTCCTTTTCTAAGATTTTTAAATATTCAACTGCCAAGGCTCAATCCTTGGGCCTTATCTCTTCTCCTATCACTCATTCTTTGTGTAATATTATTTATATTGCAATAAATACAATTTATATATTGATAATGCCACATTAATTTCTCTGATTTCAACCTCCCCCCCATGAACTCACTTCCCATACAATGAACTATTCATTCAACATTTACTATTGACTCTCCTTCAGATCTCAACTCAAATAAGTAAATGTATAAATTCATGCAAAAGGAATCTTGAATAACTAATAGGAAAAATTCTCAACTTCCATAGTAATTAGAAAGTTATAAATTAAATTATTAATTATATAGCGTGTCGCAACCTTTACAATGATGGAATTTTTTTTTAAATAAGGAAACTGGCATATAAAATGATGGTGATGGTATGAAGAAAAGGAAATTCCAAGGAGCCCTTTACTTAAACTTCAGAGAGCAATCAGGTGACACCTGGTAAACTGGAAAATACACATAATCTTTGGCACACCAAACTTACTTTCATCTGTCTACTCTAGAGAAATATTCCTATAAGAAAGATCTAGTCAATGACTACATATACCCTGTGCCTAAAACTTACATGAATTCTCTTTTAAATAGTTTTATTTAAGTATATTTGATATACGAAAGAAAATAAAAAAAGCTACACATACGTAGCATATAGAATGTGATGCATTTGTATGTATGCATATACCCAGAAAACCATCACTACAGTCAAGGTAATAAATATATCCATCTGGTCCAAGAGTTTCCATCCCCTCCTTTTTTGTGATGAAAATGCTTAAAATTTACCCTCTTGACAAAAAATCAAGAGCACAATACAGTATTGTTAAATATGGCACTATCTTGTACAACAGATTGCTAGACCTTGTTCATCTGCATGTGTTCTTAAAGTAATGAGTAAGCTCATTACAGAATCAGTTGCTACAGTAAAATATAGAAATAATCTAATTTTATATTAATAGTAGAATGAATAAATTTTGATATATTTATACAATTAAATATAGACCAACTTGGGTCAATCTTGAGAATGTAATGGTAAGTATAAAAAGCAAGTTGAAAAATAAATACATTTCATAAAGTACTATGGATGGTCATATGCATCTGTAGCCAAATAGTAATAAATTAGTCTGGAAAAAAATGCAGCATGTTTAACATAATGTGACTTTTGTATTGAAGAAGAGAAATAATAAGTCCAGATAGACAAAAAATAGAACTACAACCATATCTGTAATGTCTTATTTCATTAAAAATGTTTGAAGGAAAAAAAAAAAAACTTGCTTCAAAAAGCACTTCAAGATCTATAAAAGTAGATAGAAATTAATATTTATCAATGGCTTACTATGTGCCATTTTCTGATTCGGAGCATAGACTCCAGAGCCAGAATGCTGGGTTTGAAATCTGCTCTGCCATTTGCTAAACGTATTACTTTGAACAAGTTTGCTAGCCTTTCTAAGATTCAATCTGTTTATCTACAAAATAAAAATAGTAATAGTACCTACCCCAACATTGTTGTGATAGCTTAATTGCATGATTCATTTATAAAGTGTTTCACATAGTGCCTGGTATTAACAACTGTTCAATAAATGTGAATTATTATCATTAAGCTATGAACCCAGGCAATCTGTCTCCAGAGCCTCATCATGCTGGTTGATGAAGAAATTCAGACTGAAATACATAATTAGGATGCACTTTTTATTTCTTCCATCTTGAAAATATACCCACTGTTGATGAGGTTGTTAGCAGGAGGAGCTGCAGTCTATTTTTTATTAATTAGCACAAAATCTAAAGCAGAGGTCAAGCTTGAAGAGCTGTTTCCCATCGACTGACACATAATATCATGTTGGTAAATCTGAGCAAATTAAAAGAATATTTAACCAGTGATTCTTGGAAAAAATGTAAATATAAAAATTTAAAATACTATTTCAAAACTATTTATTATTAGAGTTATATTATTGCATAGTCACCCACGGAAATCTTTAGTAAAAAGCGAAAGATTTATACAATCTGAAGAAAAACCAGAGCATTATAATTGCATGGTCTAAATTACACTGAAACTAAAATGAATTATCAAACTGAAAATAAAACATCGATTACCTGTCAATATCAGCATGATTAAATATTTACCAGTTGAAGGAATTGCAGCCAAAGCCTCCATGAATATGTAATATAAAATTTGTTGAATTTGAGTCTGTTTCCCAAATTTATACTTAATTTTTTTTCTATGTTTGAACTGAAGGTTAGGAAAGAGATAGGGAAGATTTTTGCAAGAATCATTTAAACTAAGAAGACTGTTCTCTGCCTGGCCTAGTTACCAGAGTTCTGCTGAGGTGGCATTCCTTGGAGGGCTTGCCCTTGAGAACACGCGCTTTTGTATTTATTCCCCAGGTTTTTCTCATTTCAAGTCTTATGTAGTTTGCTTCTATAATTCCTCAGGGCCTACCTGGCCTCCTTTTTAGACTAAATGCTCAGGTAGCTACTGAAGGCAAACTGGTGGCCAGGAAGGCTCAAAGATGCTCTCCCTTAGCCTTTATAAAATGGCTTCAGGGCGCACAGAATAATAAAACACAGCCCCTCAAGGATGCAGTCTTCCTGCTCTTTCTCCATTTCACTGCTATCATCTGAGTGAAAATGCTCTAACCTTTTTTCCATGTTTCTTTTTTGATAAAACCAGAGAAGTATAGGGTGTCCAAGAGGGATTTAAATTGTCTCAGACACAACAAAATATCAGACACAACTCATTTTGATTTGACAGTAAAATCCATTTAGGTTGGTTTTCTCATATCTATATGAACCTTTACATCAAAAAGAATTTAAAACAGAATAGAAACTTGTTGAATGCCAGGCATTTATACATATTTTCTTAACTGCTGTGAAATAACCTGTGAAGATTTTTTAAAGACATTTTATAGATGTAGTATTTTAACTTTTATATAAATATAAATAAATATATTTATATAAGCGTAAATAAATTTTGCACCAACTAATTTATTTTGGAGCATTCTAATTTTGAGTTATCACTGTAAGACATATAAATAAAGTGACATATAGAAAAAGAACTGCTTTCATCTTCAAATATATGTAAGGAAAATACCATGTGTAGCAAAATGTTTAGTGTTCACTTCAAGGGGAAAATAGTAATTTCAGAAGGTAATCTGACTATTTTGGAAAGTCACTTAATAATTCTTTTATAAAGAATCATTAAAATGAAAAAAGGCATTGACACTGTTAATAGAAATCATAGTTGATAAATAGAAAAGTGGCTTATTCCATTTGCAATTTTTTATTTTAGTACCGACAACATTATTGCTTCAAGGTTGTAAAGTGGTTTACAAAAAAATGAAAGCGTTAACTTTGAATGTTTATTATATATTCAGGATATTTTGGTAAACTAAATTCAACACAATAGACTGAAACTATATATTTTTATATTTAAAAAAAGTATTTTAGTGTGGAACAATTTAGCAAGGTAGAAAGAAACAGTTGACAATGTTATTGTTGATTATACACAAGTAGCATTCACACTGTTTATATGTAAAATTTATAGCATTGTCTAATTACTTCTGTCAATTATTTCATGAATATTTATTGTGCATCTTCTATGTACTACATTCTGTTCTAGACACTGGAGATGGAGTAGTGAAAAAAAGACAAAGATCCAGCTCTCAGTTTATTACAAAGCAGAGATAAAAAAAAAAAAAGTGTGTACATGTGTATACAAAGATTTCATATGTTAAACACTGATAATTACTAAAGATTAAATAAATCAAGGAAGAGAGAAGTATAAACTGTCAGAATTTCAGACAAAGTAGCAAAAGGTGGCCTCTTTGGGAAGTTGACAATTAAAGATATGGTTTCCGTAAGTGAATTCAGGAGACTCTCACACCAGAGGATCATCAAGGCTAGTCTGCATGATGATCAGTGGGGATAGTAGAGAGGAAAAGACATTGGAGAGGTAAGGAGATACTCAATCATACAGCCTTTACAGACATAAGATTTTGCATTTTACTACAAATGAGTTGGAAAGATATTAAAGACATTTGAACAGAGGAATACCATTTTAGTTGAATTTCTCTGGTTGCTTTTTTGAGAAGAAATTCCAATGGGCAGTGGCAGAAGGAGCCCGGATTAAAAACTGTGCAGTTATTATAGCACTTGTGTGAGAGATGACAGTGAAATGAGAGAGTAAAAAGTGTTTGAATTCTATACATTTGAAGCTGCCTGGATTTAGTGACAAATCGGAATAACAGACAGGGGACGATAAAATGAAGAAGTCAAGGACACCAAGTTTTGGGACCTTAACATCTTCAAAAATGGGCATATAACTAAGAAAGGAAGAAAGACAGGAGGAGCAGACCTATGAAACTCGGGGACTCAGTTTGCACATAGTAGGAAATAGATATATTAGTCTGGAAAAAGATCTGGATTGGAAATATCCATTGGTGAATCATCAGCATAGAGATCCATGAGACTGAATAAAGCAAGCCATGGAGTGAGGATAGATAGAAAAGAAGTGACTCTCAGGGACTGAGCTCTTTTAAGGTAATACAACATTAAAAGAACAATGAAATAAGAAGAAACAAACAAAACAAAAGAGAAGAAATAGTAAGAAAAATAGAAGTAATACCAAGTGAGGATGGCATCCTGATAGCCACATAAAGGAACTGTTTCAAGGAAAAGAATTGTCTCAAATGCCTCTGACAGACTCTATAAGGTAAGTGCCAGGGAGTGACCATGGGACTATGTGGTCTTTGATGAACTTGATTTAAGTAGTTCCAGTAGATTAGGAGCAAAACTTGATTACAGAGCATCCATAAAAGGATGGAAAGAGAGGCAATGAATTCAGACAGCTTTTCTAGGAATTTTCTTTTAACACGGAGAGCAACGAGGAGGTACCTGAAAAGGTGAGGGCAAAAGTGGAATTATAAGGTGAGTGAGATAAAAGCATGAGTGTATGCCAACAAGAAAAGTGCCCCAGAAAGGGCATAAAAATGTGCTGATACAGCAGAGTGAGGGAAGGAAGTCCTGAGTAGTTCTGAGTGGAGATGTGGAACAAGTGGCATCTAGAGATAAGTGGAGGGCAATGGCCTTAGGGCATTTTCTCTTACTCACCAAATCATTTAAGAAGGGTTTACAAAACCACCTTAAATTCCTCCACAGCCCAACCTTTTCTTTCCTTACACTATTGTGCTATTCTATATATAATAATTAATATCAGTTAAACTGCAGTAAAAATGTCACCAATGTGTGATGCAAGCATAATAAGCTTATTTTATTTTCACATATTGATCCAAAATGTACCTGATCACTGGATAGCTGTTGTTTTCATGGGGCCTCAGACTTAAAGGCTTATCTCATTTGCAGTCTGCTTTTTTTAAAAAACAAAAAACAACAAAAAAATAACTTTGTCATGGCCACATGGAACAGCTGATGAAGTACAGAGAGAGGAGAGAACCACCCAATAAGCCTTGAGAAGTAGCTGCACATAGCAGTTTATGCTCACCTTGCATCTGTGAGAAATAATCACTGAAAAAAAATGGCATTCCAGGTACATTTGAACAAAAAGAACAGATTTTAATGTTAGTCTGCTAAATATAACCTGACATATTATAAATGTATATGTTTATTTCTACTCTGTTATGACTAGAAAGTAAGCTCCATGAGGAATTTTGTTTGTTATATTCCTAATGCCTTGAGGAAGGCCAGGCATATACTAGTCACTCAGTAAGTATTTCCTAAATAAATGAATTTGAAGCGCATGCATTTCTTTGCCCTAAAAATAATTTCCTCTGAGCCACAAAAGGAAGCTATGTCAGCATTCAGGATAAAGGATCCATCTGTCAATTTTACTCAGTTTTGCTTAATAAGCCTCAACTTCGTAATGTATTTTCCACTGTTTCTCACTAAACAAGACAAACACAGACTTTAAAAAATATATTTTGACCATTATGACACAAGAATAGAATATATAAAACTTCATTTGATATGGTTAAACATATTTATAGTATTTTTGTAAATATTATCAAATATATATGTAGCTTTTTGACATCTAATGGAGAGTAAAATTAAGTCAATGGTTTCTATCTTGGAGAAACAAATGGAATTTTTATTATTATGATCTTTTAACTTTTCGAGTTGATCTAATTTATTTGACTATTCCCTAGCATTGTTAGTGAAGGAAGAAAAAAGTAAGAATTACAATATTAAAATCAACTGTTACATTGAGAACCCACAAAAATTAACAAACTTAGTTAACAATTTGGGTGCTTTCAATTTGGTAAGTAGAAATTATCTAAGTTACCATATTTCACACTACAATATATAAAGACTGGGGAATTTATGTAGGTTTGTTTTCAAATATTTCCAAATGTTATAAATAATATTTTATTAAATTATATGACTTCTAGATATACCGTTATTGCTTATTCAGATTATCTGAAGTTTGGACCTTAAATGAGAACTTATAACAATGAGAAATTATATCCTGCTTTGGGATATAATGTTGAGTGACACCCAGAAACCCCAGATGATATGCAACAACAGTGGCAATATACTTGAAATAATGGGATTTGGGAAGCATATACCAGCTGTGCTCTCCAGCCACTCTGACTGCCTCTCCATTTCTCAATGCAATTCATAGTGTTGACATTTTGTCTTAGAAAGGTATCAAAGTCCTGACTGCTTTTCTGGTAAGTACCCAGGAAAATGATGTTCTGCTGTGCTGTTTTTGAAGTTGTTACTTTTTACCTGGTCTTTTGGTTAAAGATCTAGTTAAAAAAAAAAAAATATTTCTAACCCTAAAAAGTGATCATAGATAAATTCTAAAATTTCCTTAGGTGAAGAGACTGATCTTGAGCTTGAATTTTGTCAATAATTCTATTGGATTTCCAGGTGAGCCTAGATTTAAACTGAAACTCTGTAAGTCTAAGTAAGCATTTACTCACTGTGAGTACTGATGTGGGATCCTAGTGGGATGAGACAAGACATGCTGTAGCATAGCTAAGAGAATTTTTCTCAAAATGACCACACATTTCTGAGAAAACATTTTGCATAACCTAATCTAAAAATTATCCTTGCAGTTCTGAACTATAAACTGTCCAAGTTATTGAAAACAGAAAATCCAATCGAGTACTATTGCCAAACTACTGCTAGGTTTCTGAGTAGCTAACAAACTCTTCTAAGCTAGTTTTTTGTCTTTATAATTTTCATTATAAGGTTTTTGGTTTATACAAATATTAACTTGGGCTGTATCAGGAACCAGAAATACATGAAGACAAACAACAATAAAACAAAAAATAGTAGTTTAATCTATAACCATTAATGCTTTTTAAATTCTCTTAATTTTATTGAATATTAATTAGGTCTTTATAAGGCAACAAACAATGTGCTAATTATTCGACTCATAATTTATATTTTAATGTTCATGATAAATACATATAAGGTATTCTACAGTGGTACTTATAAAGTACTATTAAGAAAAATTTGCTGGGGAAGAAATTGAGGTGCCAAGAGATTCGATAACAGGGATTGCTTTATGGCTAAAATATGAGAGTTGGAAAACGAACTCAGGCCTCCTGCTTCCATATTTTTCACCTCTACATTGGATTTAGTCCATTTAAAGTGTCCTATGAATATGACCTGAAATGATAAATTGCATAGAAGAAAACATAGATACTAAGCTCATGGACCTTGGATTTAGAGAGAATTTTATGAATTACACCTCAAAGGTGAGGGAAATAAAAGCAAAAATAAGTGAATGGGACTATATCATACTAAAAATCTTCTGCATATCGAAAGAAACAATCAACATGGCAAAGAGGCAATTATCTGAATGGGAGAATATATTTGCAAATAATGCCTTTGATAATGACCTAATTTCCAAAATATATAAAGAACTCATACAACTTAACAATAAAAGAAACAAACGATCCAATTAACAAATGAGCAGAAGACCTGAAGCGACACTTCTCCCAAGAAGACATACAAATGGATAACATACATATGGAAATATGCTCAACTTCACTATTAGGGAAATGCAAATCAAAACCACAATGAGATGCCATCTCACACCTGTTAGAATGGCTATCAACAATAGGATGGATAATGACAAGTGTTGGAGAGGTTTTGGGGAGAAAGAACCCTCATACAATGCTGGTAGTAAAGGAAATTGGTATAACAACTATGGAAAACAGTACGAACTTTCCTTGAAAAACCTAAAGTAGAGATACCATATGACCCAGCAATCCCTCTTCTGGGTATTTATCCAAAAAACTTGAAAACATTTATCTGCAAAGATATATGCACCCTGATGTTCATAGCAGCATTGTTCACAGTGGCCAGGACATGGAAACAACCAGTGTCCGCTGATGGATGATTGGATAAAGATGTGGTACATGCATACAATGGAATAGTACTCAGCCATAAGAAAAGATGAAATACTGCCATTTGTGACAACATGGCTAGATCCTGAGATTATCATGCTAAGCAAAATAAATCAAACAGAAAAAAATGAGAACCATATACTTTCACTCATATGTGAGATATAAAACTAAAAGTAACACATCAACATGACAAACAAACAAAGACCCATGAACACAGACAGTGGATTAATGGTTACAAGAGGGAAGTGGAGGAGGGGGGAGGTAGGTATCGGTAAGAAGGCATCAATTATTTGGTGGTGAAAGGAAATTTAACTTTGGGTTGTAAACACAAAATGCAATATACATATGACATATTATTAAATTATACACTTGAAACCTATTTTATTTTATTAAACAATGTCACCCAAATAATTATAATAAATAGTAAATGAAAATAAATAAAGCAAGAAAGTGCCTATATTTGTCATTAATTGATTATAACATTCTCTTTAATTAGAATGCAATCCCTGCCCTGTTTTCAGAGTTCTTATCCAATGAATAGTGTCCTTATAAGAAGAGGATATTTGGACATAGAATATACAGAGGAAAGACCATGTGAAGACGTGGAGGAGTACATCACTATCTTCAAGACAAGAAGTCTCAGAAAAAATAATCCTGCTGAGATCTTGATCTTGAAAATTCTGGCCTCTAGAATTGTGAAAAAAACAATAACAAATTTCTGTTGGTTAAGCCAACTAGGCTGTGGTACTTTATTGTGACTGCTCTAAAAATTTATACAGTCACTCTCCCAATAAAAAAAATGAAGCTTAGAGGAAACAAAAAAAGAACTTTGTAAATGACAAAATGATAATAAGTAGCAGAATCAGGATCAGGTTCAGTTCTTGAGATGCAAGTGAAAATTCTTTTTTATTCTATCTAAACTTTACCATGAAGATTATGCTTGATAAATTCATCTGAATTGCTATAATGCTTATTATCTGTGTCATCAATTTGGAATGCTTATACCACCACAGCTATTTATTTTTGTATTATTACTTCACTATATTTTAAGCTCATAATAGGGGAATACTATATCTCTAAATCTTTATATCTTATGGAATCTGGAACCATGGCTTAAAGTTAAAAAAGGCTCAATAAACATGATACTTAAAATATAAATTTATTTTAAGCTATATTTAGAACTTAAGAGGTAAAAACCTATATTGAGAGAATTAAAAAACAATGTTAAAGGATATTCATGTCACAATAAATGTATGTGGGCAGCATGCTTTGGCAACCTATACGAAGCTTTAATTTAGTTTGATTGTAAAAAAGTTGTCAAACATATATCTCTTTACATTTTTAATGTGACTTTTTTTTACACACTTTTTTTTCAACAAAGATTTTTCTGCAAACAGATTTTAAGGTCCATGAATAAATTGAGTCTATACTATATTTTGCAACTCACATGTAACCTTAAAAAAATACTTTATATCTTTTTCAACAATCCAGGAACTGACATTATTCTAGATTTTAGCCTAACCATATATATATATAAACACAAACTTTACAGTTAACCTTTTGCTTCTTTGTGTGGGATATGAAAATCTTTGTTCAAATATTTATTTGGCTACTTTTATTCATTTGTGCATTCTATTTGCCTGATAATATCCCACTATAAAGGTCTTAGGCATAATTCCTTAAAATGATTGTCATAGTAACCATCATCCACGGTGCACCAGTACCATTGGTAGTTTCCTTTAAAATAGTCAGAGCTGAAACAGCAAAATTAAGATATAAAATAACTGTACCCAAATAAATTATTTAAAAAAATAATAGATTTGTAAATTCTAACATTTGTTTGACATGTTGAAACATTATTAGCTTGCAAGACGTAAAAAAACTATTAAATAAAAATAAGTGCATGCTGAAATAAATTAGATTTCAAAAGCATCATTTTTAATAAAGGCTTTTAACTGCCTCAGTCTGGAAATAGTCTGCAATCTGGTTGATAAATATGCAGCAAATGACAAATTAATATGTGTTGGCCCTCATCAACATAGGAGACAAATGTTATTATAATGTTTTGGACTCTGCTCAGTTTTATCTGTCTGGGGAGAGGCTGTACAAGTGGCAGAGAATCTGCAATTCAGAGGGATAAAGCTGCCCTCTATGTGAAAAGCATGTGTGCTGCACCATACAATAAAAAGTAAGAGGTTACAAGGCTTAGAGAGAAACAAACTTTATTGGTCTCTTCAATCCATCAAAACTCTTAAATATTAAAAAAAAAAAAAAAAAACTACAGGACTGAAGGCCCATCAGGATTTCTAAAACCTCAGTGGAACTAGCAACTCTTTCCCTATGTATTATATATTTCTAAAAGTTAAATATTCGCCTTAATTTCTCTCACTTTAAATTTTCCATTTACTAGCTCTTAAAAATGTAATAAAACCACATTAATGAAATCAGAAAATGCAAAATAATTTTAAATAATTAAAATTATTTTAAACACTTCTGCTAGATTATATAAATGTGATAAATCAATTGATTTTTCTTATAACTCATAATATTTCCATAAAATAAATGTGTTAATGAGTTTTCTAAGATCCACCCCAAGAAGAAAGAAAACAGTTCAGTTATGACAAACTCGATAACTTCAAGAATTTCAAAATGTAGGCAAGTCTCAAGTTGTTAATAAGTTTTATTCTTTATGGTGTTTATTATTTATATTTTTATTCTCTCTCCTATATTTAAATCAGCAAGAAATGATTCCTAGGATTTTATATAAAAGACACCACATTGTATTAACTAATGACTATAAAGTTATAAATATTTTTAATCCTAGATCTGTCTATTTATAGTTGTATTATCTTGGGTAAGAATAGAGGAATTAATAGTATTAACTAGTATACTTTGTTCAAAGATTAAATTAAATGCACATGTAAAACATTTATCTCAATAAAAGTTCCAAAGTAGTGATTAATAAATATTGTGTATTGATTGTTAAGATTGCTATGTTATAATTTTTTGTCTCTGAGTTTGAAGTGCATCATAACAATAGCACTTTTCCACTCTGATGGTCTTGCTTGTCTTCCATCCCAGCATGTCAAAGCAACAGCAGTCAGCACATTGTGCCACAACTATTAAATTGCGTTTGACCTCTACCATATTCAATTCCGATTTTCACCTAGTATGGAATCATTACTACATTTGGCTCCAGGTCTGCCTTCTCCCTTTCTGCTTAAAAATTGCTATGGGAGTTTGGGAATTGAGTTTGTTCAGGCTTCGAGAAAGCCTAAAGCTAGTAATATTCTACAAGTGTGTTGCTGTGTGTCAATACTATTATAACAAATATTAAAACACTCCTTATATAACAGACTTCTAAATTCTTGCCAATGGCACTTTTGGTGTGAGCTAGTCAGTACAACTAACAGCCAGTGCATGGAAATATTTGGAGGAATTTTTGGAAGTATTTGGTTATTATATAAGAATATGACTTGCAGCTTATTTCAAAATTGAGCTTACCAGCTATTTTTATTGAGCATTTGCTTTGCGCTTTTGTATAAAATATATATCATGTAAAATGTATTTTAAAGAGAAAGAGAGAATTCTAGTGCATAGTTAAGCCATAGATTAGAGCAAAGTTAAGATGGTTCAAATTTTCCATACCCTAGAAGATTCATTAGTGCTAATATATGTCCTAAAGCGTGTATTATAAGAGCATAAAAAGAATGAAAACTCTTTGGTGCGATATAAAAGAAAAAAGCAGTAATTAGCATGCAGGAGTTTTACACCTGATTGTGCTGTGATCTTTGGCAAATCATTTAACTTATCTATGACTCCAGACCTTTATGTGTAAATGCAGAGACTGTATCATTCCGCAAGTTTTCTACCACCTCTCTAATGCTAAGGATCTAATACTTGCTGATAAAATGAGACTTATGTGTAATTAGCTTCGTTGCATAGCTATGGTGACCACAGATAAGAGAAGATGGACGGAAATTCCCAACAGCTCTTGTAGCAGGTGCACATATTTGAATTATAGTGTAAGGTAGCTGGGTTCTTCTCAAGATCTATCAGTATCATCTATGTGAACTCAAACAAACCATAAAATCTTTTCCTCTCAACGTAAGAAGAAAGTTCATATAACTTCCTATTATCTTATATTGTACAGTAGACAGTGACAAATTACAAGCTTGATTTACAATAGATGAATAACATCTTTGTAAATAAGATTATAACTGGTAAGTATACTATTAAAGGAGCAAAAATGTAAGTTTAATGACCCTTTCTTTTTGTTTACCTAGTAATTTAAATATCAGGGAGAATCTGAGTATTTATAGAAATCAAAAAATGGGTGAAATTAAGATTTTAACCAACCAATTAACACTTGCTTATTCTGTAAAAGTTGAAAATTGAGAAGTAAATGGGAAAATATCATTTATGAGGGTGCTTCTTTTCTATGCTGTACTTAATATTTTTTCTCATTTTATAAATAAATACGGAATCTGAAGCATGAAGAGGTTATATCAAATGTTCAAAGTCAAACAATTGGTATACTGTGCAACAAGAATTTGATTCTGTGAAAATAAGTCACTAAAGTTTGTGCTCATTCCACTATGAATTACTAGGATAAGAGTCATCATCTTGGAATGCTCTGAATTTATTCTAATAATTAAGATACTTAATGCTAAAAATACTTCGGAATTCTTCAATTTTTTTAAAGTAAAGCGTGAGCTACATGCACATGCTTGCACACATGAGTGTGCACACACAGGTGCACAACAGAAACACACTCAAATTATTTTCACTATGGTAGTAATATCTCAGATAGTCTTATTCCACAATATTGAGTTTTTATTGTCTTCTAGGTAATTTAACATTAACATCATGTAATTCCTGTGGAATCTCTTTAAATAATATTTTATTACAGGTTGGCAAAAGGAAGAGTTTAAATATTAGGGAGAAATAAAAAGAAAACCACAGGGAAAAAAAATTTTTTTCATCCAACAAGCCTAGATCGATGTATTTTGGACCTTAATACTTGAAAACACATGCCATGAGATGAATTTGAATTTGAATTTGAGTATGCATCTTTGAACTTCAAAGTCTTCACTGTATATTAAACAACACTAAAATATTTTAACAAGTTAATAAATGTCACTTCTCTCTTATTGAGATTGATTTTAACTTAATAGATGTGTATGAATCTTTTGTTTACCATGTACATTATTAACAAAATAAAATAGCCTTATAAACAGTATGGGGAAATGGTATTTAAAAAGAAAAACAACAGAAAAGAAATACTTTATTAAAAAGTAATAATTATAGTTTTATCTGACATTGAGAAAAAAATATATAGATAGTAAGAAGATGAGAAAACAGTGTTTTCTTTCCTATGCTCAGTCTCTATTCTAAATAAAAATGCTATTATTTTAAATTAAACTTCTTTGGATTTTTTGAAAATTTTGCAGAAATCGAGCTAAGTAATGGTCTTAAAATTTTCACAGAAAATAAACTAAAGCTTCAAATGGAGCCAAATGGAACAAAACCACACATAATTATCCTCAGCAATACTAAGAAAAATGTTATGCTAAAATCCATTAGGCAAAACACAGACATACTGCATCCAACAAAGACAGACATTTTCTTAGTAATTAAGAAATTTGGAGAGCAGAGCAGTAAAATTTAAAAAAAAAAAAAAAAGAAAAAGAAAAAAAGAAACCAAACTTCATGTTTGTAGAAAATGATGAGTGCTTAAATAGTAGGCAAAAACCTATTAAATTAACATTTTAATTTAAAAAACCTGAAATAAGTAGGGAATTGAGGAAAATCAGTGAGAGAGGAATCTGTTCTCAAAACTAAAGTAAGACTATTTTAGCTAAATAAAATTAAAGTAAATTACTGCTATATTTAAATATGTTGATAGTGTGAGAAATATTTTTAAAATAAATGTTCTTTATAAGTCAATCATTTATTTACTTAATAAATTCAATGTATGTGAATAACTGATGACTAATGACTACTGACTGATTTATTCTTTTACTATGATTTGAAAATTCAACCTTGTCATGTAATAAATTCTATTATTTTTGTGAGCCTTACATAGATAGGATCTATATTTCCTTTCATTAATCTAATACACAAAATAATAATTCTTTAATTACTCATTATAGTATGTTTTACTATCTCCTAAGTCATGTACCACCTTGTTATTTTTAAAAGTTATCTAATTTTTTGCATATTACTATTATATAAAACCAGCACGTCAAATTTATGAAAAGAAATAAATTTTTAGTTTGGTTTTAAATTAAATTCATAGCTTGACTTGAAGAGAATTTTCACTTCTATCATTAACACACTATAGTTTCTGATTATATGGGTCTTCCTTAATGTCTTTTATTAAAGTTTTATTGATTTTTAATTGATTTATATTTTTCTTGAACATTCCTTGTTAGAATTATTTCTATTTTCCTTATATTTTTTTCTTACTGCTGCAAATCAGTGCATTGCTTAATTCATTTTCCATTGATTATGGCCAGAAAGAATAGATAGTTTATATGGTAGTTTTGAATAAACTATTATTTTTATTTTAATTTTTATTCTAAGAATTTTATAATTGATAATCTTGGATTCAGGGAATTTAAATTTTTTGTCTATGCCTTTATAATACTAACAATACTACATAATAATTATATATTTTCTTCATTTATTTTATGTATTAAAATGGTTCTGGTAAAGCAAAGATTAACACTGGCAGTAGTAGACATCCTTGTTTTTTATATATAAAATATTATTGGAATGCCATTTAAAATAAACTATTTACTGTTTCTGGTAGTGAACTGTTATGTAATTGTATGTTTCATTCAATTGTTCAGAGGATTATCATGAAGTAATAAATTTAATCTCTATTTTCAATATAATCAACAAATATTTATGAAATACTTTGTCTCAAGCCTGGTAAAGGAAAATCAGTTACAGTGATAGATTGTCTAATGTGTAACTCTTTGTATTGTTGCAATAGAATGTACTAAATTACGCTATATTTTAAAAACTCTAACGATAGCAGTATTTAAAATTTTAATGTACGTTTATAAGTATGACAGAATAATAATTTGTTCTTATTATATTTTCTAACAGTTTTGAATTATTAGTTGTTCTTCCACAAATTAAATTGAATAGCTTCACATATACTCCTATGTGTTTGGGAAAATGTGAAATATTATTAATTATATTAAGGTACCTAGCTTTTCTATTCAGTTTCTTATCAATGATCTTCGATGAAAAGAATTCTGATTTTGATTAAATTAAAATTCTGATTTTTTTTTTCTTAAATTTAAATTTTACTTTTTTACTTTCTCTTTTGTAGGTACTTCCATATATGCGAATCATTAGCTTGATTTCTGTGAATTTTTCTTTCTTCTATAAAAGTTCATGAAGACATTCTGTTTTATTCACCTAGATACTCTTATTGTTTTAGCTCTTAACTTTATATTGATAATCTGCTTCAAGATAAGTTTAGATATAGGGGCAGTATGGAAGATGATCTCTATCCTCAGATAATCATCTAATTGTTCTAATACCTTTTGTTGAATAAAATTCCTTTTTCCTCTTTGTAATTCTTGTCAGAAATCATTTGGCCATCAGCAAAAAAAAAAAAAAAAAATGGTAAACATATGAAGTGGTGGATATGTTAATTGACTTGATGAAGGGGTTCACAATACGTACATCATAAATCATCATGTTTTACAATTTAAATATATTAAAATTTTATTTGTTCATTATATCTCAATAAAGCTTGGGGAAAAAAAATCACTGACCAAATATGCATGGGTATATATTTTAACTCTCCAGTCCATTGATCTGCCTAACTTTTTAGCAAAACTAACTATAATTTTTAGTGTACAAATTAAGGTTCTGATTTAATTTGTATTGAATACATAGATCAATTTAGGGAGAATTGACATCTTAACAAAATAAGTATTATCATCTGTGAGCGTGTTATGTCTTCCCATTAAATTAGGTTTTATTTTATTTCTCTAAAAAATATTTTATGATGTTTAGAAGTCTTACAAATCATTTGTTAAATTTATCCCAGAATGTTTTATGGTTTAATTTGATTATAGTTCATTGTCAACATGGCAACACAATCAAATTTCGCATATAGAATTTGCATTCTGTCGTACTCCTGAAATAACTTTTTAGTTCTAGGTTTTTGTCTTACTTTCTGTAAATTTTTTGGAATTTTTTATGTACACATTTATATAACATTATACTTTGGAAAAATACTTCTTGCTTTCAAATCTTTATGTATTTTTTTTTTTCTTTTCAGTGCCTTATTGTAATGAATAGAAATAACAGTACAATGTTAAACAAAAAGAGTAGGAAACTATGTCCTGGCCATATCACCATTCTGAGGAGAAAAGTTCAATATGCCAACAATTTAAATGATGCTAACTTTAAGTTTTGTTTTTATTTTTTGATAAATTTTAACAGTTTGAAGAAATTTCTCAATATTTTTATCATTTCTAGTTTTCTGAGTATTTTCAGCAGAAAAGATATTAAATGCTGTCAATATTTTTTCTGCATCTATTCAAATGAACACATAATATATTTTGACTATCCCAAATTGCTTTTCAAATGTGATTCAGCTTTCCAAAATTTCAAGCTATTATAAATGATTATTGTCTAATAATTAATCATCCTACTTGGGCAGAGTCATAAAAGGACATAGGAGGGCAGTTTTGGAGAAGAAAAATGGAGGTGCTTAATTCGAATTTCCAAGTCTTTTGGACAATAAGACCAGAAATTCCAGTCGTAGTCCCTTTATTGTCAACTACACTCAACGCTAGGATCTCCAAGTCTTTTCAAATTTCTTACTTTCCTAATAGGTTTCCAAGATTAAAAGGTAACATCAGGAAGAAACTTTGTCAATAATTATATGTATTTATGTTTGATTTATATAAATGACTAGATAGATAGATAGATAGATGACAGATAGATAGAAAGGATGATGATGATGATGATGATGGTGATAATGATACATGATAGATAGCTAATAGATAGGTAGATGATAGATAGATAGATAGATAGATAGATAGATAGATAGATAGATAGATGATTGATAGATAGATAGATAGATAGATAGATA